>NW_020871069.1:30073-40073 GCF_003789085.1 Penaeus vannamei
CCCTTCCCCTTCCCCTTCCCCGGATGGTAACCCCGGCCATTCCTTGCACACAGAAGTGAGATTTGGAAGCAAAATAAAACAGACAGTGTGTCACAGTAACGAATATCCATTCCCACTTTCCTATGCCCTTTCCTATCTTGCTTCCTTCTTTCGTACATATAGATATAGATATATTACAAGGATTCCATGAGGGTGTGGAGTAGAATATCCTTTCTGTCTTAAACCCATGTAGTCTAGTATGATTTTTTTTGGTGTATATTATTTCAAATATATTTGGCTTCTGTATTTCGTTTTGCTTCTCATTGATATCATTTTGTATATTTTGTTTATATATTTTGTATATATATATATTGATATCATTCTATATTTGCTTTGCTTGTCTTATTGATATCATTTTGATATTTTGCAGTTAGCTGCTCATATGATTATATATATATATATACACATATACACATATACATACACACGCACACACACACTTATACATATACTTGTAGTGATTAATATAATTGGCATATTGAATTTTGCATTGCAGTTCTTTTCCTTATACTTACACAGAGTGAATGCCTTACAGTCACTCAAGATAGAAACTTGAAGAAATAATCAAAACATTTTTCCTTGATTCCTGACTACTTTTTACTCTTAGCCTTTTGCATGATTGCTCTGCAGGTGGTGGTCGGTGGCAGTATAGTTGACTTCATTGCCACAGTGATGGAACCAGAAATTAAGGTAGGTTATTTGATTTTGCAAGTTTTATTGGTAGTTAATGGTAGATTGCTAACTGAGTAGTAAAAGATAAGTTTCAGTTAGAGAACACTGGCGAGCAAAAAACGGATATTGGGTTGATTTATAAACAACTAATGATAAGAAGTGACAATAAGATAGAATTTGGAAAATATATATATATATATTACACAATTGGAAGATCCCAGAGATTAACCATAAAATTCAGGCAAAAAACATGTTCTTACAAAATATTTGGAAGTTATGCATTGCTGGTAAGAATTACCATGAAAAAGTGCTGTATGTGTTTGATGTCTTACACATTTATTTGTTTTAACCATTAACTATGTAAAATATAGTAACCATGTAAATTGCAGTTTCTTTAAAACCGTAGTATAAATATTTTTAGGGAACATGCGATTGTATTGTATCCTGTAAATTATAGTGATAAGAAAATACAGTGAAGTCGGTTCTGTAAGACTGCAATGCTTTGACGCGAGTGGTGACATGAAATCTTTTAGTTTTTTATTTATGCTAAAATAATGGTGATGAAAAGGTGATTATTGCAGTATTACGAACGCTTGAGTTAAATATTATATGGAACAAATTATTGCACCATAAATGAAAAATGACTGAAGTAGTAAAGATTGCAGAAATTTCAGAATATTCAGTTCATGGAAGTAGAAAAGGTTTTGAGGCTATGGCAACGCCAAGGTTAATTAGAAGTAATTGTATATTATTTCAGTATTGAATAATAAGAATACTAATCTAATAAGAATTTCTGAAATGGAGAATCTTTGGAATGGCCTTAAATTTCCCTTCACGAGACGCCAGAGAAAATGTCCAATGTTATTGGATAAGAATTTCCCAAAATAAATCTAGGCGATATCTAAACGTGTCGTTGATTGGCTGATTTGTTTACATGTACGCGTTCTTTTGTAAAGTTTGCCCGGATTCGTCCGTTTCAGTTTACTATTCGTTTGTGAGAGCGACTGCACGGCAATGAATATTCATGTATAAATAACATACATATCTTTTGCTACAGTTGAGGAATAACATTGGAAATCCGAGTGAAATCTTTTATATATTGTACGGACAAAGAAGAAGTAACACAATCGTAATGACACTGTAAGTTTTGGTTAAGATTTTGATTTATTTAGCCCGGACTGGCGGGTCCATATTTTTCACGTTGGTAATTTTCTATATTACGTCCGCATGCCCGATATCGACGATTTTGGTATCGTTGGATTCCTCTCACTCTCCACATTGCAAATATATAGTTTTTATTGCGCGCTAACCCCCCGTTAGCGACAAACTTGGCCCCGATAGCAGGGGAGGGCATGAAAGGTTCCGGGGGAAATGCGGGTTAAATAGCACTAATAATATAACGCACAGTGAAAATAACCATGGTTATTCACATAACTTTCCATTGCAGGGGGCTGCGCCCCCTGCGACCCCCCCTGGGGGGCTACCGCCCCCCAACCCCCGCCGAGGAAACAAAACCACCACGTATTCACGGCAGGCTAGAGCGTTACACAATCATCGTCGATGTCGGAGCAGGGGGCGTATTACCTCGTAAGATTCTCACTGAATCAGCATATTAACCTTATTATAGTCAGCATTGTATATAGAGACGATTGTAGTATAATCAGGATAAACACGGTGGCCCGCCCTCGTCGGCGGGTTTTGCGCCTTTTTCGATGTTACACCGATGGCCTCAAAGTCGAGTTTCCCTTCCTCTGGAATAACGACATTCGTATTCCTAACCGAAATAACCGTCGCGTTCAGAAGTCAGTCATAGTCGCCGCGATGGCCGAGTGTGGAGGGTGCTCGTACTCCGAGACGGATTTTCTGCGCGAGATTGCCATTAGCCAAGAAAAAATGCTAGATATGTGCTTCCGCCACGGCCTCCTTCGTCGTGAGAAAGATTGCGGCAGGTGCGGGCAGCCAGCACGCCTAGACCTGAAGAAGAAAAGATTCAGGTGTGATAGGGCCGTGGCGGTCAGGAAGCAGAAGAGGCAGAGGTGTGACTGGTCTGCTTCGATGTTCGTGGGCTCTTTCTTTGCGCAATCTCAAAGCACCCTGCCTCCTTCACATTTTGCGGCAAAGGAGCACCCTCCCTAGTAATTAGCGGCATTAATAAATCAGGTTAGTACCTTAAAAATCCTAGGTTATTGTAGGTTATCGGCTCCGCATCTAGTTCGTGTGCGCTCTATCCTGCCGTGAATACGTGGTGGAGGTTTTGTTTCCTCGGCGGGGGTTGGGGCGCAGCCCCCTGCAATGGAAAGTCATGTGAATAACTATGATTATTTTCACTGTGAGGTTAAATTATTAGGGTAATTTTCTATATTACGTCCGGCGCTCCGACATCGTCGCCCCCGCAATCGGGACCAAGTTTGTCGCTAACGGGGGTTAGCGCGCAATAAAAACTATATATTTGCATTGTATAGAGTGAGAGGAATCCAACGATACCAAAATCGTCGATATCGGTCATGCGGACGTAATATAGAAAATTACCATATATATACATATATAATATTATATATTATACATACATATATATATACATATATATATACATACATATATATGCATATATATATATACATACTATATATATACATTATATATATATACATATATATATATATTTATATATATACATACATATATATATATACATACATACATATATGTATACATAATATTACAATATATATATATACATAAATATATATACATACAATATATATATATACATAATATATATATACATACATATATATTATTAACATATATATATACATACATATATTATATACATATATATATATATACTAGTATATATACATACATAATATATACAGATATATATATACTATATATATATGCAAACATATATGTATATACATATATATATGCATACATATATGTATATACATATATTATATTATATATTATATATATATATATATATATATATTATTATATAACACACACACACACAACACATAATACATATACATATATACATATGTATACATAAGTATATATATTCATATATATACTTATATATACATATATGTGTGTTTTTGCGTATATACTTATACATACCAAAATGATGCTAAATCGATTAAGTAAATAGCTAGAAAACGAGGAAAAAAAGAAAACGGGACAGCAACTGTCCCTCAAAACAAAACCCGACGCCGCTGAAACGAAATCACGATCCAAGGCCAAATTTGCCTAAATCAAACAAAAAAAAAAGTTCCAAACAAAAAGGAATTGGACGAAATGGGCAGAGCAATAATAAGCCGAATCACCGCAGAAAGGACCTCGTGAAATAATAGAAATATGACAAATAATATTAGAAACCAGAATCACGACTATTCATTGCAAGGATTCCTCTGTTATATAATCAGACATGCGAGCAAACCAAAAGATAAAAGTAAATAGAGTAAATACAAAAAGGAAAGCCCTTCAATTAAATCGAGTGAAGAGGCGTATACAAAACGCACTCTGTAACAAACCCTCTGCCATTTCCTCTTGAAAAAAATACTCCCGAAGTTTAAAAAATGTCGTTATTTTTAGAAAATTTCAAAAGCCTACATGGATCATTAACTCCCTCCATCCCAGTTTATATTTGGTACACACTCTAAAAATGTCTATGATTACAATTAATAAATACAAAACTAAAAAAAGGAAAGCCCTAAAAAAGAAATCAGGGAAACTGTCGGCCACAAAAACAAAAGGCGATCGCGCTGAAAGGAACCCGCGAGAGAACACGAGAGAGTTCATCGCGGACCCGAGGCAATTAGGAATGGCCGCGCGCGAAATCTGAGAACAACAGCCAATCAACCGATTGGTCAGAGATGCCCGGCGGGAGTGGGGGCGGCCCCGGCGGACTGTACTCTGGGCCATTTTTTCTTTTTGTATATGTATATATGTGTGTGTGTGTGTGTGTTTATATATAGATAGATAGATATAGATATAGATGTGTGTGTGTTTATATATATATATATATATATATATATATATTATATATATATATATATATAGAGAGAGAGAGAGAGAGAGAGAGAGAGAGAGAGAGAGAGAGAGAGAGAGAGAGAGAGATAGGTACATACATAGATACATACATACATACATACATACATATAGATATAGATATATGTATATATATACATTTATATAAATATATATATATTTATATATATACATGTATATAAATATATAAACACATATTGTCAACAATATGGCCCTAGCTTCTGCCTTCCTTCCTGGCATCGCACCCACCGCGCCAGAGCCATGTTTGCCCAAGGGCGTTCTCCCCTCGAGCAATGCCCGGCGAACTAACCCCTTTGTCACGGCCGGAAGAACTGACGCCCCAAAATTCAGAAGCAGGCTCCTGTCCAGGAGAGGAGTGGCTGCGTAAAAAGGACGTCTCGTCAGGCAGACAGGAGAACAGGAGCAGACGCAGAACAGGGCAGTTCACCCTCCGCCCTTGGCACCCGGGGCTCGGGGTCTCTCGTGGGGTCACTCCTTTACCATTCCCAATAAACAGCAAGCAAGACCCCTTTCATTCCACCACCTATACGCCACAACTTTCTTCACAGACACACACATATATAAATATATATATATATATATATATACTATATATATATATATATATATATTGTATATAGATATATTATATACATATATATTATATATATATATATATATATATAATATATATATATATATATATATATTATATATATATATATATATATATATATATATATATATGTCTATGTGTGTATATATTATATATATATATATATAATATATATATATATATATATATATATATGTCTATGTGTATATATATATATATATAAATATATATATGCATATGTCTATGTGTCGTATATTATATATATATATATATATATATATATATATATATTATATACATATATATATATATATATATATTATAATATATATATATATATGTGCGTGCGTGTTTTGTGTGTGTGTGTGTGTGGTGTGTGTGTGTGTGTGTGTGTGTGTGTGTGTGTCGTGTGTGTGCGTGCGCGCGCGTACGCGTGTATGTGCGTTTGTGTGAATGTGTGTGTGTGTGTAAGTGTATGTGTGTGTGTTTGTTTGTTTGCGTGTGTGTGATTATATATATAGATCTAGATACAGATATAAATGCACGCACATACATACATGCATTCGCTCTCATGTGGACACAGCACACGGTCGTATTTATCCCTGTATTACGGCCATGTGGACACAGCACGCACACAGGCGGCCGCGTCGCCTCGGGGGCCGGCCGGCGATCGAGGGGCCGGTCGCCGCCGCCGCAAATATTGACTTCATTCCGACGCTACAGCAGGAGGGAGGGGGGGGGGGGGAGAGGGAAAGGAATAGGGGATATATGAGAGTGAAAGAGGAGTGGGGGAGGGAGAGAGGGAAGGAAAAGGGGAGTGGGGAGAGAGGGTGGAGGGAGGAAGGAAAAGGGGAGTGGCGGAGGAAGGGAGGGGGATGTGGGAAAAGGAATGGGGAATGGAGGGAGGGAAAGGAATGGGGGAGTGGAGGGAGGGAGGGAAGGAAGGAAAAGGGGAGTGGGTGAGGGTGAGGAGGGGAGTGAAAGGCATCGGAAAGGGGCAGAGGACGGGGAAGAGGGGGAAGGGAAAAGGGATGTCAGGAAAGGGAGAGGCGATGGGGAAAGGAAATGGGGAGTGGAGAAGAGAAGAGCAGAGAAGGGGAGACAGGAAAGGAATGGCGGGAAGCAGGGGCATCGGGGAAAGGAATGGGGGTGTGGAAAGAATGGGGAGTGGAGAAGGGAAGATAACTAGAGGGTGGAGAGAAGGGAAAGGAGAGTGGAGGAGAGACGGGAGTTAGGGAGTAGGGAGTGGCGCAGGAAGGGGAGGGGGATGTGGGAAAAGGAATGGGGGGAATGGAGGGAGGGAGGGGGGGGGAAAGGCATGGGGAGTGGAGGAGAGAGGGAAGGAAGGAAAAGGGGAGTGGGTAGGTGAGGGAGGGGAGGGAAAGGCATCGGAAAGGGGCAGAGACGGGGAAGAGGGGGAAGGAAAAGGGATGTCAGGAAAGGGAGAGGCGATGGGGGAAAGGAAATGGGGAGTGGAGAAGAGAAGAGCAGGAGAAGGGGAGAGGAATGAGGAATGGCGGGAAGCAGGGGCATGGGGAAAGGAATGGGTGTGTGGAAAGAATGGGGGAGTGGAGGGAGGGAAGGGGATAACTAGAGGTGGAGGAGAAGGAAAGGAGTGGAGGAGAGACGGGAGTTAGGGAGTAGGGGAGTGGGAGAGAGGGAGGAGAAGGGGAGCAGAGGAAGGAAAGAGAGGGAAAGGCATAAGGAAAACAAATTAGTAGAGTAGAGAGGAAGGAAACTATGGATGGAGGATGGAAGGAGAAAGAAGAGGAGAGAGAGGGGAGAGGAGAAGAGGATATATGGGGGAAGGGGGGGAAGGAGAGAGGTAGACAGGGAGGAAGGAGAAAACAGAGAGGAAGAGAAGAGATTAATGAGAGATGCAGAGAGAGAGAGAGAGAGAGAGAGACAGAGACAGAGACAGAGACAGAGAAAAAACAGAAAGGACTTAGGGGAGTAAATAGAAAGATACAGAAAGAGAAAAACAGGAAGAAGAAAAGGAGAGAGAAAGAAAATATCGCAGAGAAAATGAAAAAGAGACGACTGAAATGAAGCAATAAAAGAGTCACAGGAGACAGCAGGAAGACCGAGAGGAAAAGTAATGTGAGAAAATAAGTAACGAGGAGGATATGATGTAATAGTAGGCGGGAAATAGGAATTGCAAAAAGGCCTTGGGTAAGCAGCGAAAATATATGTATGTACGTACACACATACATATACGTACACACATAAATACATACACGCATGCACATACATACACACGTAGAGGTACATACAAGTACACGCATAAGCCGTTGCACAGACACACACACACACACACACACACACACCACACACAAACAAACAAACAAACAAAACAAACAAACAACACAACACACACACACACACACACACACACACACACCACAACACAACACACACACACACACACACACACACACACACACCGAAGCACATACCCACACACACACACACATACAGGTACACACATAAAGACACACCACACACACACACACACACACACACACACACACACACACACACACACACACACACACACACACACACCACACCGAAGCACATACCCACACACACACACACATACAGGTACACACATAAAGACACACACATGCACACACACACAAACACACACACACACAATCACACACACATACACTGCCACACATAGACAGATAGAGGGACATACACACACAGCCATATATCGTTACACTATTTAGGAAAAGGAGATGAAGCTATATGAGCAAGGAAGATTTACAAGGACGACACAAGGTATGAGGTCAAGAAAGAAGGAAATAGTGAACAAGGGGAAATGAGGGAAAGGAGGAGAGAGAATGAGGAAGAAGAGGAGGGGAGGGAGAAGAATGAGAGAGGGGAATAAGAAGGAAAGGAGGAGAGAGAATGGGAAGAAGAGGAGGGGAGGGAGAAGAATGAGAGAGGGGAAGTGAAGGAAAGGAGGAGAGAGAGTGAATGAGAGAGGGAATAAGAAGGAGGGAGTAGGGGGGAGAGGGAGAAGAAGAAGCGGTATAAGAAAGAGGAGTGAGGAGACGCAGATAGACGAAAAATGTATGAGGAGAGAGGGTAAATGGAAGAGGAAAAGAGAGGGAGGGAGGGAATGAGAGAAACCTAAAACGTGAAAAGATGAGAAGGGAGATAGAGGGGGAGGAAATGAGAAAGGAGGGGATGAGAGGTGGAAAGGAGGGGAAATAATGAGACAATAATGGGGAGATGGAGAAGAGAGAAGGGCGAGAGGGAGAAAGAAGAGAGAGTAGGGAGAAAGGAGGGAAGGGAATGGAAGATGGAGAGGATGGAGGATAGAGAGGGAGGAGGAGAATATGGAGGAACTCGAGAGGAATATGAGAGTGAAGGAAAGGGAAATATAAGAGAGAGAAGGAGAGGAGGGTAGAGAAGGAGGGGAAAAAACGAAGAACGTAGGGAGAGAGCATGGGAGAAGGAGAAGGAAAGGAATGAAAGAGAAGGAAAGTATGAAAAGGAGAGGAGAGGAGGCAAGAGGGCAGGGAAGGAGGGAAGGGAAAGGGGGCCACGAAGAGGAAAGGTCCCATATGGCCAAGGACGATAAGGTCGGGCGTGAGAGCAGTCGGAGAGGGCGCGGAGGAACTAGATTTCTTTGTACTTCGGGAAGAAATGTTTATTTGCGAGATTTGATTCGTTCGTTTGTTGCTTCTCTTGTTCTGTTCTGTTTTTGCTTTCATGTTGATTATTTGTAGTGTTCGAGACGTTCCAGATTCATCACAGTTTGGTCATAAGAAAACAAATAATACATAAGGTATTGTTAACAAGGTAACACTGATTAGATATGTAAATAATACATTTTTTAACTAGAAAAATATGTAAAAACGAGCAGCAAAAAAGAGAAAACAAAACAGCAAGACATAAAAACAGGATAAAAAGCAAGATACAAAAGTTACAAAGAAAATTCAAGAACAAAAACCAAACAAACCATAATTCTTAACACTCCTTCGCGCACCTATTCCCTCTACCAGCAAACCCGTCTATCACCATTATCTGCATATCACAAGCACCGTCACTCAGCCTCCACAATTACTCGTATTGGATGGTTCCAGAGAACGCATTTCATCTCCCGTCGACCTCCTAAGCACGGTCCTCTCCACTGGTCGTTCATTTCGTGGAAACTGATAAGGGGAGGGGGTGAGGGGGGGCGGGACGAGAGAGAGAGGGGGAGGGGAAAAGAGTAGAGAGAGAGAGAGAGCAAGGAGGGGAGGGAGAGAGAGAGGAAGGAGGGAGAGAGAGATAGAGAGAGAGAAAGGAGGGGAGGGAGAGAGAGAGAAGGGAGGGAGGGAGAGAGAGAAAGGAGGGGAGGAGAGAGACGAGAGAGAGAGTGAGAGAAAGGGAATGGGAAGCGAGATAGGAGGGGAGGGAGAGGCAAACACCTACACACACCGTACGCAAACAGACAGATAATCAAAGAAGCAGACAGACAGATAGAGAAGCAGACATGAATCAAAATAAACAATTATGTAAATGTTAAGATGAAGAAAATAGGAAAAGATAGAAAAAAAATGAGACTGCCTGCACCCACCACCCTATAACCCAGTCAACAAAGCATCCTAAATTTTCCTC
>NW_020871069.1:55073-60073 GCF_003789085.1 Penaeus vannamei
GGGATGTAATATCAATTTAACATTACTTGAACATACACCATTGATAAAGCAAAATATCCAACAAACCCCTGATCTCAGTACCTATCTCGTATGTGTTCTGAAACTCTCTACCGGGGTCTTGCAATGGGCACGCATTTCAAGACCCGGTAGAGTTGCTACCTTTTTGGTAGCAAGAGAGATAGTGCAGTACTGATCCCTCAGCCCCAGTATTGTGATTTTAACCTTCCATGCAGACAACAGTTTTTTTGTTGTTGTTTTTACATTGGCAATGCATGGAATCAGAAAGAGATGCAGGTTTTTATACAGATGCTGACTAAAACAACGATTGTTTCTCCCTTACGTTGATTAAAAGGGAACAAATAACATGTACAATCCTTGCCATACTGTGGCAATGTGGGGATATCAGTGTATCGTCACTATAGTAATAGATATATCTGAGGTCAAGAACACGAGATGGAGATACTGCACTGAAATAGCTAAATAAACAAAACTGATCGAGACATCTAACCCCGCTTTATGTTGGTCTTTTCCATTCCAAGTACGTTTCTGAATGTCTCCTTTTTTTAAAGACGAGAAGGAATTTATAAAGCGTTTATAACCAAAAATAAACAGAAGAGCAGATTAGAGGAGTTACGGATGAACAGCCTTGGTATTGATAAAGGGAAAGTCGAACTACATTTCAAATTTGGATGAAACATTTTCGGCGTTTGAATATTACAGTTGAAAAGGACAGCCTTACTGACAATAAATAAAATATTTCACAAAGTAATTGATTTCTATGATAAGATAGCACATGAGTTGCATTCCACATTTTTTGTCGTATAAGGTATTTCTGGATTATATGTAACGACTGGATATTCTTATTGACAGATAAGGCATTATATAGTGTTTTGAAGGGTTTGTTTTTAGACTGGTGATATGCTGTCCAAACATTTCAATGGAACTTTTTCATAATTCTGTTCATGTAAAACTTGCTTTAATCTATGATTGAAGGCCAATTGTGTTGATAATTGAGAGAGCGGGATTGTGTCAAGTAGTCAAGTGACTGACAAATCCATCAAATCACTACCACATATAGGCAGACAAACATTGGTTCTTCAAATTCTGATGAATTGCCAGAGAGGTCTAGAAGCTTTACCTTGGTGTTGGCCTTTGCTAGAGCAAAAGCTAAGGGGGGCCAGCAGCAGAGACGTATCTTCAAAATATGTACGGAATATTAGAATTTTTTGGAATATAAGCTATTTCTTGTCTTTTTTTTTCTTTTTTTTATGTAAAAGAATACTTGCTTGACCAAATGTATACTTCTTTAATGTGTAAAGTTTTCAAGCAGCTTTTCTTTTTAATTTAAGTGCAAGACAGAAAAACAATACATTCTTTGCAGAATTTGAAATAGACAGCTTTCATTTTTATTGCCATATTTTATTTTTTGTTTAGCAGTAATGTTGATCATCTTTTTCCCAAAGTTCATATTAAAAATTGAATACCTTAAATCACTTTGAAACGTAGCTATCTTTTAATATTTTAATAGATAGATATACAGAATACAATTTGTTAAGTTAAAGATGTTCATGAGAGTGCACACACATAAATGCACCCACACGCATACGCACACACTCACGCCACATACGCGCACATACACATACACACATACACGCACACGCACACGCACACGCACACACACACGCACACACACACGCGCACACACGCATACACACACACGCACGCACGCACGCACGCACGCACGCACGCACGCACGCACCCACACACACACACACACACACACACACACACACACACACACACACACACACACACACACACACACACACACACACACACACACACACACACACCACACACGCACACATGTATATGTATATATATATATATATATATATATATATATATATATATATAGTGTATATATATATGTATATATATATATATTATATATATATATATATATATATATATATATGTTATATATACATATTTATATAGAGAGAGAGAAATTTTTTTCAGATGTGAATCTAGAAGAATAGCAGACTGATAGATTTTTTTTTCTTTCTAAATTAAAATAATTTAAATATTTTGAAGGATTCGTTTATCAGGAGTAATATGTTTCTATTTCATTAAAACTGATTACATTTGACCTGTTAGTAATTACTGTTTTATTTTTTTCAGAATGATATCTTCAGTGGGTGATTTCATTGGTCATTATGAATGAAGAAAGTTCAGAAGCAGAGCTGCAAGCCAAGACAGAGGAAGAAGGGGAGAAAATTACAGAAGGAAATAAGTATTTAAGTGAGGAGACTTACCCAGAAGTAAAGAACAAAAAGGATGCTTGCCTGATTGCAGTTGATGATATGAAGGTAGAGAGTGAGACAAACAATCAGAATGAGTGGCCATTTTTGGAGGAAAAGAGAGACCTTAAATACAAGACAAATAAAAGTTCCTCTGATGTCCAAATACCAAACAAGGAAGACATTTGCACTAGTGAAATTAATAGTGTTTATATTAATTAAAAGTGAAGTTGATATAGATTTCAGTGACACAAATACATTTTTTGAAGAAACAAAAAATATAGATGATACAATAAATATTAATGACTTTGATTTAAAAGTGAAATATGAAAATGATACTTGCCTTAATGATGCAAGTAAGATCTTTGTTAAGCTTGAAAATGACATAGATATTAAGAATGAATCTTCATATTATGAAGAAACTGAATATTTTGATGACAGCAACTGAAGGTGATTGCATATATGATGCGAGGGAAAGTACAACTAAAGATCCATTTTTATTAGTACCATAGGTTATTGAGGAGTATAGGAAAATAAAGTCTACACATAGTGATCAGATGGTGCAGGCAATAACACAGGATGCAGTTGAAAACAAAGTAGCACAAATGAAAAACAAGCCATTCCATTGTGATGTATGCAACAAAGACTTCTCTAGAGAAGATAAACTTCAGACACACATGAAGTTACATACCAAAGAGAATCTCTATACCTGTGAGGTGTGTAACAAACAGTTTACATTGAAAGATTCTCTTGCAAAACATTTGATTGTACATTCTGATGAGAAACCTTGTAGCTGTGAGCTGTGTGATAAAGAATTCTATAGAAAAGATTCTTTCAGAAAGCATATAAAACAACATTCAAATGAGAAACCTTTCAGTTGTGAGGTATGCAGTAAAAACTTTGCAGTGAGAGATACTCTAGTAAAACATATGAGAGTACATACTAAGGAAAAGCCTTTCAGATGTGAAATATGTAGCAAGGAATTCTCATATAGAAATAGTTTAGTAACACACAGAAGAGTACATACTAAGGAAAAACCATATAGTTGTGAGATATGTGGCAAGGAATTTTCTAGGAAATATGGTCACTTAATACACATGAGATTGCATACTAAAGATATGCTTCATTTTTGTAATGTATGTGAAAAGGGTTTCTCTGAAAGAGGTACTCTGGCCAGGCATCAGAAAGTGCATACAAAGGAGAAGCCATTTCTCTGTAAAATTTGTAACAATACATTTACTGAAAAAAGTTCTTTGGTGATGCATATGAGAATGCATATTAATGAGAAGCCTTTCACCAGTGGAATTTGCAATAAGAAATTCAGTAGGAATGATACACTAGTGGGCCATATAAGAGTACATACAAAGGAGAAACCTTTTATCTGCAAAGAATGCAATAAAGCCTTCTCCATGAAAAGTCATTTGGCAACACATATGAGAATTCATATAAAAGAGAAACCTTATAAATGTGAAATATGTAACAAAGAATTTTATGATAGAGCCCATTTAGTGAGGCACAGAAGGACACACAAAGGAAAAGCCCTATGGATGTGAGGTATGTGGTAGGAAATTCTCAAGAAAAGATTGTTTAATTCCACATATAAGATTGCACTCTGAGGATAAACAAGAGACTATATGTGTAAAAATGACACCATTTTGATGTAATTTATGAAGAGAAATAATTTAATGCTTTCAAACATACATTCTTACTTGCTAAACGATATGTTGTTAGAATAAATTAAAATGCTTTAGAATATTTATGAATTTTTGTTATATTGAAGAGAGCTGTTGAGAAGATTTCTCGTTGGTGCATGTCATTGTTAAGGACCTTGATATGCATCTGCTTTTGAGTGTATTTTAAATATTATTTTTGTATGTATTATAATTTGGTAAAGTATAATATATTGTTGTGTGTTTGATACAGATGATTTTTAAATCTATGCTTTATAACAATCAGTGTGTGAAATGCGATATGTAAAAAAAGATGAAGACATAGATTCCGATGCATCAATACTTAAAAATATGTATTTCTTATCTACATTTTATTATCCTAGGAACAATAAGGGGAAAACATTTTCTTTTTTTTATGTTGATCTTAAGTGGTTAATAAGGTAACATTTTTAAGGTGCTATTTGAACATAATTTTGTTAAGGCATTCTTATTCCTTGTAAGATAATCAGAGAATATATTTCTTTATTTTATTTTGCAAGTATTCATTTGTTAGCTTTTTATCTACTAGAATTGTTAAAATTCCATTTATACTCATTATATGCATTGAACATAATTATGCAAAAATAACAAAATGTAATATATTAATTTAATTAATTAAATAATAAAAATAAATAATTAATGTCAAGTGCTTAATCATTATTTGTGTATTCAAGTACAGTCCCATAGTGTCACCTTTTAAACCTGACTTGAGGAGGAAAAGAAAGTTAGACATGATAATGAGGTCCTTTATGATAATGATAGCAGAAAGGGAAACCAGGATAATTTTTGGAACATTATACAAAATACTGTATAATAAAGAAACAGATGTGTGATGAAGAGGGACAGATGATTTCCTATTAACATTGATAATAATGACAATACCAATTAGTATTCCTTATTGTAGATCTATTATCATAATTATTGTGGTCATTATGACTTGTAACAATAATGATATTAGTCTACATATTCTTCCAGTCAGTTTGGGGTT
>NW_020871069.1:70073-72573 GCF_003789085.1 Penaeus vannamei
GTAGGAATGACTTGGATGGATAATGTACTAATAGGCATTAAGGACTGGGTAGTAGTTACAGTGTTCAGAGTCATGGTCAAAGGAGAGCCTGGGGTCGGAGAAGCAGAAGAGTTTGAATTGGTGGGGCTATTTGATGAAGGGGCAAGCCTCATTGACCCTAACAAGGATATAACATCTTCATTATTGTTCATGGTAAGCCAAGACTATGTTGGGGAAAAAAATAGTCCGCCCCTCAGGGTCCCTTTGAAGGGTAAGGGCAACTAAAACGTGCCCATAGCTCCCTTAGGCCATTCGGGACTGGCACAAAGTCAGCCTTTCATCCATTCTGCACAGGTCTTACACTTTAGGAAGTGAATAGTAGAAGGGAGAGAAACGAAAAAGCTGGAGGGGGAAAAGACCATGCAAAATTAGTTGAGTTGAGGGTTGAGGCCCAAGGCAGGGGAGATCACCAGCATTGGGTTATAGTCCTCATCTCCTAAGCTCCTCAACGACAACAACGGGCAAGGGTTTGGGGGGTATTTCTTATATATAGAGGCTCATTTCAGAGGTGCATTTATCCAAGTCTTGATTAGACCATGTTTGAGGGTCAGATTAATGTGAAATATATTCATATAAAATAATCAAGATGGGATCTTGTAAATCTCATAAAATAAGGTCATTGCCTAAAGATATATTTCAGAAGACAAAACATCCATCAAATAATTATTTACTACGTATATGGTTTAGAGGTGACTTACCAAGCTTAACAATTCCTATATCTTGCACTAAGCTGAATATTTGAAGAACTATCAAGTGCTGTTCAACCTAGAGCCAGCTGTTCAAATCCTGCAAAAAGAAATATTTGAAGATATTTAACCATAATTGTTACGCCATTTTAACCCCATGCTACCAAGAAATTTATTCTTCACTGTAAAATTGCTTTGTGATACATCTCTACATACAAATGGTTCCACGAGTGTTTAGATATAAAGGATCTAATTAGTAGACCTTGTGACCTCACCTGATTTCACCTTTCATTGAGTTTTCAGGGAAAAATATTTCTTTCCTAAAGCTATCAATAATGATGCTGTTATTGTCATATCTAAAATTATTATAATGCTATTAACATTACCAACAGCAATAAAAGATAACAGAAAATGTTTCTGAAAATCAAGGAGAAATATTAAAAGGTCAGATGACTCATTTGTGACTGATTTGTGAAGCCATCAATGTGTATAGACAATTAATAAACTAAACTCACAGTGGGCATAGCATGTATGCCATCCACAGCAGCTTTGGATTAATACACTTTTTTTCTAGTTTATAGCACATTCACATTTCTTTATCCACTAGAGTCTAAGGATGCACTACTGAGTGCATATACACTCATCACTCAATCCAAGCTAAGTCAGTTGAGAATGTACATCAGTTGAACACAGCCTCTAAAGAACTGCCAGGCTGTTTGCCCTCATGTTTTTCCACTGTTACTGGGAGTAAGGGAGTGTAGGGATATAATTCTGGTACTTTCCTTTCATATATTTATTACCCCTGTATCACAAGGAGTTCACTAAGGAATGTGTACTACAGACAGGCAAAGCTATTAACACAGATCTATACATTCACTTTTCATATACATAATTATACTATCAACAATCCTATTTGAAGATAGAGACATATTTCCTACTATTCCATCATTGCTATCTCTAGCTTAAAGGCCAGTACAATAGTAATGTGTTAGCCTCTCATCCGAGGTGTCAGCAAAGGGATGATGGCATTACAGTTGTAGTCATTGCTACAAGAAATAATTTGCAGACTCAAACAGTAACACCACAAATTAAGGAAAAAGACTGCAGAAAGCACTCCTAACAGTGAAAGTCCACTCAGCTCTCCCAAGTTTCAGCTCCAGCCATGCATACTTAAGTGACGACAATGTTTATTGGGGGGTGTTGGGGGGCAAAGCCCCAAACAAACCTCCTCTTTGACAGTGCCCAAAAGGTACACCCGTTTTTAGCAACTTAGTTTTATGACCTGGAGTTTATTACACTGTCTGTGGCGAGTGTGTCCTTATTGTAATGAATACTGATATTTAATCCTTACACTTGGGTTTCTTTCACCGTCTGTCATGCAAATATGTAGGTTTTATTGTACATAAACCCCCCTAACTCTCCTATTAAGACAAGCTTGGCCCTGATAGCAGGAGAGGGTATGAAATGTACCAGGGGACCTGCAGGGCAAAATATGAATTATTTACACAGAATCAGTTGCTATATTGTCTAATCCTCCACGTATTCATGGCAGGAGAGAGCATTGGGCAAACTTAGCATCGCTGTCAACACATTGCAGTCTTATGATCTCATACTGTGAATACATGGAGGATTCTTCATTTTTCTGGGTGTGGGTTGGGAGTCACAATGGGTAAAGCCCATGCATTAGACAATATTATCCATCAGACAATATCATTCATATTTTACCCTACAATTTTCCTAATACCTTTCATGTCCTCCCCTACTGGCGAGGCCAA
>NW_020871069.1:82573-105073 GCF_003789085.1 Penaeus vannamei
CGGTTTTCCATAGCATCCGTTTCGGATATCCAGGGTCCATATAATACATTATCGAACCAGATCATACAGTAAAGAAAAAAAAGACAATAGAGAGTGATGTTATTCAAGTGCTGCTAGCCGATATTTTTATGCTAATTTGTTTTTTTATGTCGTTATTTCATTTATTTCCTTTTTTTTCACTTTTGTATTTTTCAAGAAAATAAGTGAGGGAGATGGGAGTAGCGATCCTCACAGACATGGTCTGGCTGCCGTTAGCAGAGTCGTCGACAGTATGCGGCTCCCAGGAAGCAGAGACAGGAAGACCACCCGTCAAGAAGGACCAGGTTGAGGACTTCGCATGGAATCCGCCATGGACGGACTCAGCGTGGAGAAGGACGAGATGGAGGACACGCGCCATGGAGACCGTCGCCGACTGATCCAGTGGAAAACGAGGACCTACGCCCGACGTCACCCAATCCATGTCTCAGCGGACGAAGCAGTATGAACGATAGGTCAGCCTCGAGGAGGAGCTGTTTTCAACGTCTCGAGGGCGAGGCGAGGGTAAGTGGCAGAGCGATGTGGCAGTCACTATCAATATGGCATACCATAGTCATGCACGTGGTGTAGACTGCATATACGCCCATGTGTACGCCACCGAGGCGGCCGGGGTCGGATATAAGGCTGACCCAGCTTGACCTCGCTCTCAGTCACTCCGACCCGTGACCAAGCTGACCGGCACGCTACATACCAAGATACCATCCCGCACAGTTAACTCACGTAGTGATGATCTTCATTAAAGTGGCTAACAAAGACTGTATTTACTGAACCTGCCATACATTATAGTGGGACTCTTGATAATTGAATTAGAGACCATTATAATCTGTCAAATCCTCCTCTTTGCATGGCGTGTGATATTAGGGTTCCCATATAACTTTCAGGTCGCATTCCCGCACTGCCTGAGGGATCTCCTTTGTGTGTTCCTCCCTAGAGTGACCAATCATCCAGCCTCTGACCCTGACCAATATTGTGATCCTCCATCCCCGGTTTGGTCCGACAGCTCTATGTGACATTGCTCGCCCTCTGCTGAGAGCCTACCTTTCAAGGAAGGACGATCCATGAGGTCTTACAGAAATAGGCGACATTTCATTGCATCAGTGCAACGCAAGAATGGTGTACCTTCAGAGATTCCTACCTCTGAAATGTATTGACGGTTCTGCTTTTGCCTCATGGTTATTCCACACTAGTTGATCCCTTGCAACAGTCTCGACTCACTTAGCAATGGTCGGGAACCACCTTGGAGTTCCTCTGGATCCCATATCTGTAGCATTCTACAAGTATTCTTTGTGTGGTCCAAACACAACATACTTGGACCTTTTCCTTTCGGCATTCTTGAACCCTGAAGCTGACCCACCTTTATTTTGTGTGCCCCTCCCATGCCTTGGACTATCTGCTCCTCACCTGGCGTTGTGGCCTGAACATGGTCTGTGGACGGCCAGCTGTCCACAACCATGGGCCATAATCTCCCTGCCCAAGGAAACGGGGTCTCCTTCTTATAGGGTAGGTTCGCTGTGCCCCACAACCCTTCCCACCTGGCGAAGAAAATTTGCTAGCTGATAAGTAAGTCCTATTTGGGAAGGATCACTTATCAAGACCGCCGCTCGCTTTTCTGTGCTCTCTCCCTCTTTCCAGGCCTACCTACCTCCCCTCCCCTGCTCTCTGTCTGTCTGTCTGTCTGTTGTCTCTCTCTCTCTCGTTTGATAGAACGCGAGTGAAGGAGACAGGACAGTGGGCGTCCGGCCCGGCATGCTATCTACCAACCATTCAACTATCGTCCGTAGTTTACACTGAGGTTCCCGTTCCCCGCCCCCCAAAGACGGCTGTGGCCACAGAGAGGGCAGGATGGGGACGAGCCGCTGGACTGAAATCCTTATATAGAGCCGCGGCACTTAATACAATTTTTATCTTGGATTTAATTTGTTCTCCGGTATTTCTGCTACACCTTTCTGGCAGTTTCCAAGCAGATATCCCATTAAATAATGCATCTCAAGTCAAATACAAATGCTTTTTATGTATTTCGACTTTACCTCCCCCCCCCCCCTGTCGCCGTCTCTCAAACCATGCTGTTTCATCCTCTGTTCTCTTGAGTCATGATCTCATACATGCGCCCGACAAGCGATAGGGTGAGGTGCCATGGTATGCAATTTTCGTCTTTACTGACTCCGCTCCCTTCCATACCTTCGGCTCGCGACAGGAATAAGGGGGCTCGCGACAGGAGATGATCACGTGATGGTGGCTGCCGTGAATGTCTCAGTCCATAGGCCTCATTTTCCACAGTTGCGATTCAAATTACAGAAAATATACATTCTCAATATTTATATGCCAGATTAAACGCTGCCATTTCAACTCTAAACCAACTAAACTTTTCAAAATCTCTTGTTGCACAGAATAATCAGTTAGTTTATTCTATTAGCACTTTGTTTTCCTTCAACAAGAACTTAATATTTCGATTGAAATATTAAGTAACGATTGAATGGCCAGTGCAATTATGGTGATCATGATAACCCAAATCAAATGTAGTGCATTACAAGAATATTCTGGCCGTTCTACTCTGTAGTCATCCGAAATATTATAAAGTGTAGAGGGAATGTAGCAACCGTCTTCATTTGCGATCCAGTTTTGACTCATGTTCGTTGTTACAGAAACATTAACGATGGTGATAGTGAAAATGAATTAATTTAGCGGTACTAACACTAATTAATGACTTTAATTCTAAATAGATAACAAAGTAAAAAAATAATAGTATATATATGATGGCACCGCCACTATATACGATCATCCTTTCTCATATCATAATTAGCGTAACAAGCATAAGGACATTGAAACGAAGCTGCATGCACTAGCTGGTGTGCAAGCGAAACAGAAAGATTGCAACATTCATTGTTCATTCTTGTGAATTGAACTTCATTCCAGCTGCCAATGCATTCACTCAACTCCACAATGAAATATTCAAGTTAAAATCTGTCTCTACAGAAGACACTGTACTCAATTTATATCCACCTTATAATTACGTGTATATGTAATAACACAAGGAGTTAGACAGAGAAGAGAAACAGAATAATATAGCACCCTTTGTAGAGACCTGCATCGTACCTCCGCCAACACGTTCAAGAACGACGTCGTACGGAGGAGGAAGAGGCTGACACCGGGAAAGAGTTCATTGAAATTTCCCTTTATTGTGCCCTTTATCGACAGGAGCATGGCGGGAGACTCAGCACCGATATGCATTATACGGCCTTACAGGAAAGGAGACGAGGACACCATAAGAGATATAATGACAGAGGCCACAATGGAAACAGTTGGGGAGTTCTTCTGGTCGGCTGTTATGTCTGAGGTCTTCCCACAGGTGATGTTTTGTTATTTTTTTTATGCTTTATATTAGGTCTTACTGAATGAGTAGGATGTGTCTTTCCATTATTATACAGAGTTTACTTATGTTGGTTGTGTTACGTGTTTTTTAATAGATTGTTAAAGTAGGAGCTTCTTCATCATTCTTTGCCAAAGTACAGATAGGTATAAATTTATTTATTGGCAATTGTGTATTTTGTAAGATTTTTAGTAGTAATTACAGTACTGGTAAATTTTCTGCCGGCCTTCTCTCTCCTCTTCTTCCGCCACTTCCTCATCTTTCCTTTTCGCTGTTCTACATCCTCTTCGTTTTCCTCTCCTCTTCCTCTTTTCATCTTCCTTCTCTTTCACTTCTCTTTTACCTAGATGCTGTGGTTACAGTGACTTCTTGGCAAACTTAAGCATAGATCACTGCCAGTTTTGATTCCATTCAAGCTTCAAGTGGAATCGAATATAGTTAATGCCATTTTCGAAAAGAATGATGATTTTTTTTTAGGGGGAGTGATAGGAATATTTACCACAAAAGTGTGACATAGAACGAATCACACTCGAAACAAAAACACGAGATGGCCAAATAATCCTCTGTTTACACTTGTGAACACATGAGAAGGCAGAGGAAATAGATAACATAGATATGTCTGTACGTGTTTTGTTTTGTATAATTGAATGCAATAAGCAGTATCAGAGTTACTTATTTCATTAATACACTTATTCCCTTTTGCTCTCTATCCATAGGCAATTTTGATCATTATATTTATTTTATAAGTTTAGTTTTTTTATAAGTAGCTGCAGGATTTTATTTATATAGAGAGATATTAAAGGCTCTTATTATTACTTGATTTATATACTTGTTTATTATAATTATTATTGTTGTTGTTTTTGTCATTATTGTTATTATTTTTATAGTAGTAGTAGCATTGGTATTATTGTTGTCATTAATATAATTATCATCGTTGTTGTCATTTTCGTTGTCATATTCGTCATCATCGTTATTATGTTATTGTTTTGTTGTTTTTATTGTTATTATGGTTGTTGATGATAATGATGATTATTATTATTGTTGTGTTGTTGTTGTCATTTGTAGTTATTGTAATCATTATTATTATATTATTATTATTATTATCATCATAATTATTAATGATGATAATTTTTTTAATTATTTTTTATAATGATTATGTCAATATTAATTATAGCTAATTGTCATTATTACTAAAGAAATTTTGTTATTGGTATCATTATGATCATAATACTTCTTTGATTTTTATTTTCATTTTCTTATAATTTATATCTATTCAAATAATTGTATTTTTTTTTTATTATTTTGTTATATTTTTATTTGTATTTTATATTATATCATCATTGTTAATATTAATTGTTTTTTATTTTATTTCCTTTATTGTTTATTTGATTCAATTCCATTTCTTGTTTTATTTATTCTATATTTTTTCCCTAATTTTGCTTTGTTTGATTTTAATATGTTTTATGCTTTATTATTTTGTTTTAGTTCATTTTATTTTTATTTTTCCATGATTTTTTTTTATTTTTATTCTTTTTCTATCTTTATTTTAAATCTTTAATTTCTATTTATTTATGCTTTTATTCTTAACTTTACTTTACTTTGTTCTTCCCCCTCTTTTACTGCTTCTGCACCTCCTCTTCCTCTCTCCTCCTCCTCCCCTTTCTTTGGCTTCCTCTCTCTTCCTCCTTCCCTTTCTTTGGCTCTTCCTCTCTCTTCCTCCTTCCCTTTCTTTGGCTCTTCTCTCTCTCCACCATATCCATGCTCTTATCCGCTTCTTGCTCCTCTTCCTCGTCCATGTTTACTTTTTTTTCTCTTCTCTTCTCTTACGCATATCTTATAGCATGTATGTCAGACTTATATGTATGTATGGAGTGATGATAGACTTTTTTATCATCATCATCAATATCATCAACATCATTAATAATCATCTGTCCAATTTGAACACCAAACCTTTGGCTTTGTATAAAAATTGAGGGAACATCATTTATATTTAATCATTGGTTTCTTTCAGGTCTTATAGCATGTATGTCAGACTTTATATGTATGTATGTAGTGATGATAAACTTTTTTATCATCATCATCAATATCCTCATCATCATCAATAATCATCTGCCCAATTTGAACACCAAACCTTTGGCTTTGTATAGAAATTGAGGGAACATCATTTATATTTAATCATTGGTTTCTTTCAGGTTGCTCTTTTGTTATTGCATTTGCTTTCATTGGACTGGGGGTGCCCTTTTATTTTTGCCTGTTCGGCATCCCAGTTGCAGTGGGTGTGATATACGGCGTGATTTGGTCGGCTCATTTATTCAAGGTGAGCGCTTCTTCAGAGTTTGTTCACTGATTGGATTTTGCATTGAGTTAGAGAAGGAGGTTGAAAGAATGGAGATCAAATTATGCCTGAGAGAGAGTGAGTGTGTGTGCGTGTGTGTTGTGGTGTGCGTGTGTGTGGTGTGTGTGTGTGCGTGTGTGTGTGTGCGTGTGTGTGTGTGCGTGTGTGTGTGTGCGTGTGTGTGTGTGCGTGGTGTGTGTGCTGTGTGGTGTCGTGTTGTGTGTGCGTGTGTGTGTGTGCGTGTGTGTTGTGTGTGTGTGTGTGTGTGTGTGTGCGTGTGTGGTGGTGTGTGTGTGTGTGTGTTGTGTGTGTGTGTGTGTGTGTGTGTGTTTATGCATGTGCATACGTGTGTGGTGTGTCTGTCTGTCTGTGAATATTTCAAGTTTGTCTCAAGCAGATTTTAGGTGCAAATTTTTCAAGAACTTGAATATACCCAAAGGAAATACATATTTCATATATCAAATACATGCAGTATTGATTGAATGCAAAATTGAAAAAACCTACTGTAGACTACCTTTATGTATCAGTGAAAATGTAAATAAAAGACATATTAACAAAAATATTTTCAATATAAAGCATTATAAAATGTGTACATAGATGTAATTCTATGCATCTAAACATAGCCTAAATAGTAAAAAGCCAAAGAGAGGATTTTTTAATCTTAAAAAATCTCATTGATTTTCTTCATAGGCTATGGAAACTCCATGAAGATCTGAACAACATTCAGAAAACATACATGGAAGACCCTGACACTGGATTCTGGGTTGCTGAAGTATTGGAAGTCAGTGAGGCCAATGAACTTGATTCCCTTGTTAACAAAGCTAAAAAGTATAGTTTGTTGCTCAAATTTCTTTAGCATTAAGCCTGTTTGTACTGGTGTCAGACTCCTGTTGACTTATTTTGGTTTTTTACTTTAATGATTTCTTTTTATATGAAAAGAATTGAAAGAAAAAATGGGCTATAATTAGCATTTGGCTATACATTTTGTCACTTGTGTTCATTATTTAAATTTCATCACACTATCTAATGTATCAGATATGGTAGAAAAAACCACAGTGCACAAATGGGGTTTATTGAAAATGAGACCACAGTTTCTAAATCCTCCTGGATTTCATCTTCACTTGTGAATATAGAATTCTAACATTTGACTTTGCAGGTTGAGTATGATTTTCTTTCCGAAGAAGAATTCCACATGAGAAATATAAACTTGGATGGCTTCAGGAAACATCTAGTTGGGACAGTTGCCATCACCAAGTCACAGAGAGGAGGACTCAGGTAATCACAATGGAGATTATCTTATTGTTATTATTGTCATTATTATTTGTTTATATCTCATATAATATTTTTTTATGGATAGGATATTACAGTTGGTGAAGATATATATGATGATTATTTTTTCTTCTTGAGATATAGCTGTCAGGGATTAATATCTACTTCATCAGCTTTTGACATTAATTTTTTTTTTTTTAACTATTCTGATCATTGACAGTTTTCACCTTTTAGCAGCTCATGGAGCAATGTCTTCAAAATACTTGGCTAAAGTATACAAATGCAGTACTACTGTTATAGAGAAGTGTTAAAGTACATTTTCTTGGTCAATGTTGCAGGGCTTGGCTGAGACGCATGGCAGTGAGGAAGGCTTACAGGCGCCGGGGAATTGCCATGCAACTCCTAGAGCAGGCCATCCAGTTCTGCACAGACAGGTGCCATGAGGGGATTGAACTCATCACAACGGAATGCCACTATAAGGTGCAGTTGGATTTTTTGTTGTTGTTGTAGTATCTTCAGAGCCACTTAATCACCAATATATCTGTTATTAACACCCACCAATATCAGCATGCATTATCATTGATCAACAGTATAAAAATGCAGTAGTGCTGCATAATATCCAGTTTTCATGTATTGTTCTTCAGTATTCATCATCAGTGTTGTCATGTATAATTGTTTATTAATTGGCTTAACAGGAATATTTATTCTTTCTTGTTTTTTTTAGTCATCTGTGATATTTTTTATCTAATATTTTGACTAGTCATATTTTGTGCTTTTGTCTAGATATTGCCAGTAAACCTGAAATCTTGACTTCATTTTTAAAAATAAATAACCATTTTTGTAATGGAAATACATATAAGGATTATAAGTATACAGGCACTTGAAGTCTTCATGATGATTGATTGTTTTGTTTTGCGCTTATTTATGCTTTCAGGCACGTGAGCTGTATTACAAGAGAGGTTTTACAGCAGAGCACACCTATTACAAGTACTATTTCAATGTGCGACAGCCAATGTACCTCTTCGCAATGCCTTTGAAGCCCCCAAAGCAAATCTTGCTGAAGTATCAACTATGTAGAGCATAATCCTGTTGTTGATTATGCTTGCTGACATGTATGGAATCATAATGAATTTTTTATACACATTTTGATCTTCCAAGATGATTGACACCATTTACGATAAACAATTAATTTTTGAACAAGAATGCTTGTTAGGGATATCTGTTAGTGCCTTATATTGTTTTGTTATAAAATAGTTCCTAAATTTTCAGTGAGGAAGCATTCAGGGTGATATGCAGCTGTATGGTTTTTTTTGGGGAAAGTAATATGTAGATTTAAGATATTATGAAAACAATGTGATATTTTTAAATGTTTTGATGAACTAAACCTGTTTCATATGTCTCCAGAGAAACTCGGAATTGTTTACAACCTTTGTTTTGACTTTAATAGGTCTATGCCTTGCAAGTTGCTCACAAATTTTGTAATGTGTGTTTTATCATCATTTGTTTGTCTTATGTAGGCACTGCATAACTGGAAGAAAGTATGTAATTATGTAATGTAATGCTTATATGGCATTAGGATATCATGTCACAAATTAACTTTTTTTTTTTATGTAATTTTCCTTTTCTGGTACTGAAGAGAGATGATAGGCAATCATGAAACTGTTTTATGTCCATGCTCTTTCTTTTTCTGCTCAATATTGATAGTATGTCATATTTATGCATTTCATGTGTAACATTAATAGTTCGACCTATGGATAAATAAACTACCACCACTATGGCTCTTTCAGAAACTGATGATAAGCCCAGAATCTCACATTTTATGCTCATGTTCATTAATATAATTTTGTGACTTATAGATGACTCCTATGTTGTTACGGCTCGTCTCTAGGTGACTTACAGACAAGATTGATTTACAGAGAAATGCTGTTACAAAGTGCCATCATTGGCATTATTTATATATTTATGTAACTCGGAATATAAGGTCATACATATGTTAGTTCTGGACAATAAGTACATGTTATCATTATTCGTAAGAATCTTTTCTGTTGGTAATCATTTTTTCCTTATATGAATTCTAAGTTACTTTGTTTCACATGTTTTTTGCCCAACTTCTGATAATTAAAACGGAAGCAGGGGAATAGTTTCATTGCTTTATCAAGACATGTATAAAGAAGATTTATAACAATTTTTTCCTATCCTGGAAGAAATTTTGTAATCCTGCTTGTATATATTTCTTGTTTTACCTTTTTAATGAATTGCATTGTACATTACTCTTCCAATTCTCTAAGAATTACAAGGAAATACAAAGATGGAACTGTTCTGTTATTTTTAAGTTGGAGTTTACACTTTACTAAGTATACTTCCTTTTAAAAAAAGTATATTGCAAGTATGTGAAGTCTAAAATTAGAATATTGTAGTAAAAGGAGGATTTAACATGAAAGACTATGCCTAATATTAGTATATTCATGAACACTAAACTAGTAGATATGTAAATGTGCCGAAGGGACAGTCCCAGTGCCAGTGTTCTGTTCTGTGAGATACATTGACATATGTTTATTTCAAAGTTATCTACTTTGTCACATTATATTTTTGTAATATGATGCCCACAAATAAAGGAACACATTGATTTTAGATATATTTTATGAATGTCATTTTTTACAGGTTTTTTACCCTATTTCTTCTCTCTGTTTAATTGGAATACTTGTCAATGATGTTTACAGTACCAAAGTTTCATCCACAAGACAACAGCTGGAATGGTAATTCCTGGGTAAATAACCCCCCAATCCCATGTCTATTATTGTCGTGTGGGGTTTAGGAGATGGGGAATGAGGCCCAATGTTGGGGATCTCTCCTGCCATGGGCCTTGGCACAACCAATTTGTCATCTCCTTTCCTTTCCCTTATCTTCACCAACGCCTTCTGCCCAGTACCTCAGAAGTGAGAGCTGCATTGAAAGGATAAAAGGCTGGTTCAGGGAGCCTTGAACTTGATATTTCCTTGCTTAGATATCTATCCCTTACCACTCATGGGATGCCGAAGCATACCATTTTTCTTCCCCACATACTCTAGGCCTAGCATTGCAAGTAATGATATTGTAACTTTATTTGGGGCGTTTGGCCTTCCAAAACGTAGCTCGTCGTCGTGGGAGAGCTTAGGAGATGAGAACTGAGACCCAATGTAGGTATCAACCCTACCTTGGGACCTTGCCTCAACTAATTTTGCTTGGTCCTTCTTCTCTTTCCTTCCTCTTTTGTATCTTCTTTATTCCCTTCCTTTATCCCATTCCTAAGGTGTGAGAGCCATGCTGAAAGGATGAAAGGCTAGCTTTTTGTCAGTCAGGAACGGCCTCTGGGAGCCATGGGCACGGTATTCCCTTGGTTAATTGCCTAGCCCTTACCTCATGGGGACCCTGAGGGGCAGACCGTTTATCCCCAGATTATTCAGGCTCACCATAACCAGTAATGCAGTTTTTTTTACCCTTAATAGGGGCATTATGGCTTGCCCCTTCATCAAGTAGTCTATTTGATATTGATGGTTTTCCGACCCCTGCCCCTCCTTTGACCACAGCTTGGACCACTGATGCTAATACCCCCTCTTCGACGCTGACGAACAACTCAGGTTATTACTCAACCCCTAGAAAGCACCTTTTCCTCATCCCCAACATTCTCTTCATCTCCTGCTGCACAGTCCTCTTCAATGTCAACCCCCTCTCCTTGTTACTACTCCTATATATTATACTGTACTATAACACTCTCATACCTTTGACATCTAACACATTTCATCGTAATCTTTAACTCTCCTTTGTCCATTCCGACGCAATACTTTACCATAGTGTTATATGACCTTTGATGTCTAGCACATTTATTTTTAAACATTAAACATTAGGGGCGTTTGGCCTTGTCCTTTTATCAACTAGCCTCTCCGATATTAACTAACCGGTTCCCAACCCTTGGCTCGCCTTTAATCACAACTCTGAGCTCTGCTATTACCATTCTCTCCTCGTTAGCTCAATCTACTCCAAGTCGTCCATCCAGAGCATTACCCAACCTCCAGAAAACTTTACTTCCTCTCTTCCAACATTATCCGTTCATTCAAACCGCTCCTCCGTATTAATGCTCTCCATCCTTTTTATCCACCTCCCCGCTGTACTGCCTCATCAGTACTACCTCTTCCTTACGTCCTCGTCTCCAACCATTCCTACGTTTTTTTCGGCCCAGCTAAGTGGGATTGATTTTTTGTGATTCCTTGACAGCCCCGCGCTATGCACTCTCTTCCAACAATATATCCTAAAAATTAGGCAAAGTCTCCTTCCTCAGTCTTTCCGATTGCCCACACTTTGTCACAGTTATATATGAGTCCCAAGCTCGTGCATTATCTACCCTAACTGACCTCACTGGTAAACCTTTTCCTTACCAGCCTCAGTCCTCCCTTAATACTTGTACCGGAACGGTTTCTATCTCCCGCGCTCATTGCTCTGTCTACAGCAAGGATTGGTCTGACTATGGAAACGACGTGCTTGTATGGCTCTTTAACTATGATGCAGTATCAATACTATCCCCTAAATACGGCCGAAAGTCCTACACCAATATTGCTAAGATTACCTTCCGTAGACATGACAAATCTCATGAAGTTTATGTTGATGGAGAGCCCTACCAAAGCTGGTCATGGCCGTTCAAACTGTTCTGCCCAATCACGCACATGTGCTAAGAGTGGTGGCTCCCATAAAGAATTTTATAGGGGATGGCTTACCTGTAAGTTCGAATCAGGTAGCAGTCTTCAGATTCAAACTTGGCCTCACTTTGAGTGAATCCAGGAAGGAAGCACCCCGACGATTTTTCTCTTCCCTACTCCAGTGTTGTACTTAGATCTGCCCCTTCCTTTTCTGCTCAAGATGTTTCCACATTTCCCCCAGTATCTCTCCCTTCTTACATCTACCCCTCCTCTCGCAATCAAATTCTTTTGCCATTCTAAATTCAGGCATCAATCTCTCCCACTTTCCCGGTACCTAACCCTCCTTGTTCTACCCATTGCATCAATCTAAATGATCCACCCCATCTACCGCATACTCTCCTGCACTTGCCTCTTCTGCTCCTCATACGCCCATCTTCCCCGCATTAGAAGACCTTCATTACTCAGACCTCAACCAAAACCCTCTCAGAAACTCCCCAAATTATTTTTCATTGCACCATATTCATGAGACGGTAAAGTCGTACAGTAATTTAGAATAATTTAGTATTAAATGGTTAAGAAATGTGAGGGCAGAGGGTAAGGACATGGGGCAAAGCAGGGATTAATAAAAGGATAACATGAGGAAAAGGATGGATGTTGGTCGTCACTTTGCGTATAGAAGGAATGGGAGCTTGAGAGGGTAGATGAGTGATTTGCATGTTTATTTTTGTTATAATTAGAACGTTTTGAATATTCTCCAGAATTTCTGCGAGGTTAATGGTTGAAATAAATGTGCTAGACATCAAAGGTCATATAGCAAGCACTATGGTAAAGTATTGTGGCGAAGAGGGTAAAATGAGTTAACGATTAGGATAAAATGTGATAGATGTTAAAGGTTATAGAGTATAGGATAGTATGATAGGGAAAGGGTGAAGAGGGGGAGCAAATGAAGTAAATTGGAGATTAGTAAAGGAAAAGGTTAAAAGTACATGGCGGTTGAATGAAATGGAGTGTATCTGTGGCTGGGGAAGCAAAAGAAACAGTTTGCGGAAAACAGGTAAAAAGCTATTATGAAACAAACAACAGGCAATGCGAGTAGAGATGGTTGTTGGAGAAGAAGCAGGAAAAGAATCTGGGGAATGAGATAAGGGGACTGAGTACATTGGTGAAGTATCAGAAAAAAATGTCAGGAGGGGAGGATACGGAGGACACTGTTGCGACAAAAGGGATTCACGTGAGTATCAAGGCGGGAGAGGTAAGGATAATGAAGAATAGAAAGGGAATGGTGCACATGGAGAAGGAAAGGATAGAGTGTGCTGGGAAAGAATGGGAGGAAGAGGGTAATGAACTTGAGGAGGAGGGATATCAGCAAATACTTTGAATGTAGAAGGCATGGGAATACAAGGGTTAGACAGTGGATGAGGGATCGGAACTTTCCCTTCGGTGATATCTAGGAATTTTTGGATGTTTTCAAGTGTCTGGAAGGGAGTTGGGTGGGGAGGTCTGAGAAACAAAGGTTCTCTTGTGAGGAGGAGAAGAGGGGATAGATGTTCGAGAGCAGAGGAAGAGAAGGCTGAAGGAGAGGATGTGGTAGGCGAAGATGGAGTGTAACATTTTAGGCTGTCTGGTGCGACAGGTAAAGTGAGGAGGTGGGGTAAGCTTTGGAGAAGCGTTATAGATTAGAGTATCTGGATTTAGCTTTAAAATGAATTTGACGGGGAAAGAAGGGGTAGAGTAGGATGGTTCAGGGTAGAGGTATGAGATACTAGGGAGTGGAGCGCCACATAAGAAGAGTGGAGGTTGGGGACCTATACATGCGCGAGAGACAAGGATGGAGAAAGATTTGAGGTAGAAAAGCAAAACCCATGGTTAGTGGCCCAGGAAGACATGATATTGCAGACTGAAAGAATTGGCGGAGATTTGGTATAGATATGACAGAGGCGTAGAGGGTTAAATAATCAACATATGGTGTTGCCCGGGCTCCTGTTGGTAGAATTGAGGCAATGACATTAACAGCAAGAAGGAATAAAGTGGTGCTGAGCACACTGCCTTGCGGGACACCTTCGAACTGAGGAAATGGTGATGACGAGGAAGAGACAATTTTGACCTGGAAAGTACGTTTGGAGAGGAAATGAGAAGGAAAATTTCCTGACGTCCATATGTGGTTAAAATAGTTAAAAGGAAGGATAGAGAGGAAGATGGGAGGTGTCGGAGCATACGATAGTGAATACAGCCAGAGCCTTCATGAGTATTGCAGCTCGTCTGTAAAGCAGCATTGAGTTCAGAGGAAGAAAAGGGAGCATTATAGGACTCATCAGAAAATAGGGTGAAGGTGATGGGGGTGCGTTCCCTGATGGTCTTAATGGAAGAGAAGTGTGAGGAAAGGTGAGAGCCGCTACTGACCTGGCTGAAATAGTCGCCCAGTTCACTAGCGACTTGGATAGGATCAGAGATGAGAGTATCTCGAATATGGAGGACGGGGCAGGATGGGGGAGGGGGGGAGTTGCCAAATAGTTTATGGATCCGACGCCAAACAGCTGAAAATAGAAGTAGATGTAATTGAGGAAACAATTTCGTCAGATATTTGTTTTACTGTTCCGGATTGTACGATATGACTGGTGGATGCTTTTTAAAGGAGATAAGGGCCTCGTTTGTAGTGATAACTGTTCTAGGCTGCACGTTTTAAGGGACTTTGGTGCAATCAGAATTCCATCATGGAACACACTTGGAGGTATAAGGTCTTGAGATTCGAGGAATGGCTGTATGGGCAACTCTTAGGATCGTGGCTGTAAAACATAGTCGCATATCTGAAATGGCGGGAAGGGTATAAAAATGGGAAGGATAGGTATAGTAGAGAGTGAAGTGAAAGTACACTAGTCAGCTCTATCAAAGCGCTAGCGTGGGGGATTAGGAAGTGGGACATATGAAGTTGGAGAAAGAAGTACTGGAAGTGATCACTATAGGCAAAGTGGCCTAGAATTGACCAATGGAAATCTAACTGGAGAGAGGGGGAGCATAGAGAGCCATCAAGGCATGAAAAAAATTGCGTGCGCATGTGAAAGTGTGTGGGGCGATCTGCATTAAGAACAATTAGGTTATTTGTGGAGAGGAAGCGTTCTAGGAATCGGCCTCTGGAGGTAGTAATAGTATCATCCCAAAAAGTGTGCCGGTAGTTAAAATCACCAACTACGAGGAAAGGTGGTTGGAGTTAGGAAATTAAAGTTTCAAGGGCAACAGAATCAATGGATGGGAAAGGAGAAGTAGACTGAAATAACTGATTCAACGGCGAAGAAATATGCTAATAACTGTGCACGGGACAGTGGTTTGAAAGGGAGGTATGACATAAGGTGTTTTCTGATGGATGAGTATAGGCGAGACATGAAGGGAGTGTGAGGAAGAGACAAAATGGTAGTTTTGAATTGGTACAGGAGGATGTATAAGAAAAGTCTTGGAGGCACATACTGGATGGGTTATAAGGAGAAAGGATATGACGGTCAGGTCTGTGAGAACGGAAACCGCGAATATGTAGGAGAGCTATTATTTTCTTGATCTACGAGTGATAACAGTTACAATGCGTGTTGGAGAATTTGAAGGGGAAGAAGTTAGGGGTGAGATAAGGAATTAGAGGGGCTGTAGTATCAGGAGGGGTATCAAGAGGAGGAGGATCTGGGGAAGGACATAATTGTGACATTAGGGATTCACGTGTGTAGCCAGGAGGAGAGGAGGGGATAGAGGGGATGGAGGAGGGTTAATGTGGGTGTAGTTGGAGCTGGAGGGGATGGGCTGTGTTGGGAGGGAGTAGGAGGAAGGGGTGTAGGGGGAATATGAGTAGGAGGATGGATATCGGCAGTAGTTGGGAGTTGAGGGGGACGGGTTGTGTTGGGAGGGGGTAGGAGGAAGGGGTGTAGGGGGAATATGAGTAGGAGGATGGATATCGGCAGTCACTTTAAGTGTGTAGGAGCAGGAGTTGTGGAATTTGAGGGTGGATGAGAGTTTTCGGTGTCACTTTGTGATATTGCAGTAGATATTGGAGTGTCTGGATTTAGAGTGGCAAAAGAATTTGACTGGGGAAGGTAGGCGGTAGAAATGGGGAAGTAACTAGGTATAGGAGAGGGTATAGGACCATCTTGGGAGGGAGGGGGAGGGGCAGAGCGAGCGGCATTACTGGAGTAAGGAGTATGAGATAATCCGTCGTCATGCTTCCTGTCTAGCTTCACGCAGAGTGAGACCAAGTCTGTATCTGAGAGTTACCACCTCAGATTCAAACTTGCAGGTGGGGCAGCCCCGTTAAATACATTATGGAGGCCGCCGCAATTAGCACCCGTGCGTGACTTGCAGAGCAGTTTTGATAAGTTATGACCAGGTTGGGCACATAGGGGGCATCGGGCTGTGGAACGGCAGGTTTGGCAGGATATCCAAAACGGCAACAGTTTTGACATTGACGGGGAAGAGGTTGATATGGTCGGACAGAGAGGAATTCACTACCAATGTAAACATTAAAAGGAAGGTCATGTCTACGGAAAGTAATTTTGGCAATGTTGGCGGGGTTTTTACGATGACCTCTTGGAGGAATGGAGTTGCACTGTACTGATATTACATCACAGTCCGTGAGGCAGGCGAGTAAATCTTCTCAATCTGACAATCTTCCGGTACAAATATTGAGGGTTGGTTGAGGTTCAGCAGGAATGGGGTTGCCAGAGAGATCAGTTAGAGTTGATAATGCTATAGCTTGGATTTCGGATTGGGAACGATCGGGCCGGCTACGGAAAGAGACTTTGCCTACTTGTTTTTGAAGATTGCTGAAGGAGAAGAGTTGTGTGAGTAAGGAGCTGTAGGGGGATCACAAAAGTCGGTCCCATTTGGTTGGGCTAAATAGAGAATTTAAGATATTTGTAGAGATGGGGGTGGTAGACAGACTAGGACGAGTGGAAGAGGGAGTATTGTTGAGGAGGTAGTAAGGCTGTAAAGTAGTAATAAGGGAGGATGGGGATGATTGATGAAGAAGGTTGTGGGGGTAGAGGTGATGAAGTTGAGGAAGTTGGGAGGGTAGGAATGTCTCCTGGAGGTTGAGTCTCGACTTGGGTGAATAATATATTATTAGGCATTGAGGAGCGGGTAGTAATTGCAGTGTTAAAAGGAGAGCCTGGAGTCGGAGTTCCGAAAGTTTGAATTTGTGGGGCTATTTCATGAAGGGGCAAGCCTCATAGTCCCTAACAAGGGTATTCCGTCTTCATTATTGGCCATGGTAAGCCTAGACTGTGTTGGGGGAAGAAACAGGTAGGGGTAGGGGCTAGACACACTAAAACATGCCCATGGTTCCTTTGGCCCGTTTAGGAATGCCACAAAGTCAGCCTTTCATCCTTTCAGCGTGGTTCTCACACCTTTGGAAGTAGATAGTAGAAGAGGTTAGAGAAGGGACGGAAACGAAAAGACCGTTCAGAATTAGTTGAGACCCAAGGTAGGGGAGCCCTCCAGCATTGGGTGCCAGTACTTGCCTCCTATGCCCCTCACGACAACGGGCAAGGTATTGGGGATGGGGTGGGGGAGTTGTGAGGTGGTGTTGCCATGATAGTACGTTTTATCTCAGGGAATCAAAAATAAGTATTCCATAGTTGTTCTGCATAAACAAGTTGACAAGTTATAGGGCACCTTCCACATCACAGGGATGGTAGCAAGTAATTATGTTAATCCTTTTATAATATTAGAGTATATATTTCATGTGATTGTCACAATGATAACAATTATATGTTTGTTAATATTGATACTTATATATATTGTTATTGACATGCAATGATATTATCTTTTTATTAAGGCAAGATCAAGTGTGGATTTTATGGGGATTGTGAGAGGCTAGTAAAGCTACCCCATTCAGCATTAATAGTGTATGTAAGGCCAGGCGAGTAGCCAGTTGCTCTCGTGTTCACTCAATTATTGCCCTGTGAATCTGTACCCGTGTAAATATTGAACTATAGCATTGTTGCATAATTAAAGTGGTGGAAAATAAGTGTGTTTCGTTATCCATTCCACCACGAGTGATTATTCCAGGTGTATTGATATATTCTTGAACTAGAACTAAGTTTAAAGAATAGACTAAAGGAAAGTATCACTAACATGATCAAAGTACTATCAAGAAGTAACTGCTCCATCTTAATTCACTAAGTAATTCTGAATATAGTGGAACGGTGACTATATTTTTTTCTAAACCTTTTTTCAGTGGCCTTTAATTATTCAGTTTACAAAGCCTGGCAGTGGAAATCCCTGTACAGGAAATCAGAGTAAAACAGACAAATTTTAAACTCCAAACAGGAAAAAAATTATGCTATATGAAATTTGAAATAAACTTTTGTCAGATATGTAAAAAATGTTTTCCCTATTGTGCCTGGTGGAATAGAATGAAACAAGAATATTCACTTATCCAGTACTTAATAGGCACCTTTTTAATGTTAGAAAATAATTTCCAGTGTAATGTGGTGATATAAAAGAGATGCTTATATTTTAATTGCTGCAAGCAAGAAAGAGACTAAAATGGAAAAAAAAAAAAAAAAAAAAAAAAAAAAAAAAAAAAAAAAAAAAAAAATTACACAATATTAATCATACCAAGAAAAAGGAAACTATTCTTGCCCATTTCAGCAATAAGATATAATACAAACAACTTAGCATGGTAAATTTTATTTACAAACATACAGTATATGCAAATATTCAACAGATGCGTTTTACTTTTAAATGCAGCCAGAGGAAAGGTAATGTAAATGTCAGATTCATACATTTTGGAAATCCTCATTTAAATGTGGTCACAAATATGATTATAGTAAGAATTAACACAATGATTTTGTTTACAATTTCAGTTATGTCAGAAGATTTCCTTTTTTTTTTCTCAACTTCGGATTTTCAAATTACAGCATTTCTTCCATAAGCAGCACATGGAAATTTTGCCTTAACAATAAGTTGCTGTTAATACACTTTTAAAATTCAATAAGCCACAGGATGTCTGACTACTCAATTTAAAACACATCTATGAATAACCAAGAAACTATGTACAGACCCCTTAAAAACTCAGTCTCTTGCCCAAAGAATGCCAGACGTGCTTAAAAGGGGGAATGATAATCTTATATCAGGAGCATCAGAGTCTGACTAGTCTAATCAATATCATTTACATATAATGTGACAAAAAGTCACCAAAGGAGTTTAAAATATTTTTTCTAAATATGTGACAATAATTACTCTCTTTTAAATAACGAAGATATCAATATTCCATTTAGTGGTTAAATAAGTCCCTTAGGCTCCTTTTATTAACTTGTTTCCCCAATGCCAACAAAAGAATGTGTGGAACATAGAGCACAGCCTATTTAAATATGTTGAGAGCACTGATGCGCTTTACATGTCATAAAATGTGAATATATTAGCCTTCTCTAGATATTATTCTGACATTTGTATTTAAATAACCATCTGAAGCCTGCCTTCATAACCAGACAAAGAAAGTTCACAAATTCAAGAAAATGCTGTAACTGCATTGCCAACTTTAAAAGGACAAAGTTTTGTGTGAGAGAAACGGTCTGCAGACAGCAGCTAAGAAGCTTGATGTTAGCTCATGGGTCTTCTTTTAGCAACCTGAATACTAACAACCCTACCAAGCAAACTCATCCAATAAAAAAATACAAAGCCAGTACACTATCTGATAGTGAAGCTAGAGTGAGTAGTTTCCATGTTCCACCACAGTACTTGAAAGACACCTGGAACAAGAGATCTCTTTCAAGAATGTTTATTCACCTCACACTATGATAAATAGCCAACAACTAGAAACACACTACAGTTTCATTTATAAGTTCACTGGGTTCTTTTGAGTCAAGGAATCTTTCTTCTCCTGCATTATTTCTCTGCATTTAGTGCATAGATGAACTCTTCTAGTTTTTCTTGGATCTGTCTAACTCGTTCTGCAAAACGTGAAAAGAATGTAAAACAATTAATGATACTGCATAAAAAAAAAAAAAAAAAAAAAAAAAAAAAAAAAAAAAAAAAAAAAATCAAGCATTTTTCTGTGTTCACCACACTTTCCTGAGTAATATATACATTATCAGTTGCCATTTGTAGCCAAGAATATCAATGCTAAATATTCTAAATGACTTACTGAGTTCTTCTGCTAACATAACTCGACGTCCAGTCAACAAGTGTTCTTTCTTGTCACGGTCGCAACCATATTCTTCCAAAACTTCTTTGATTTCTTTTTCTAGTCTCCGTGCTGAGGAAAAAAAGTTGGTACACATCAGGTAGCAAGGCAATAAGACTATAGGCAAATACTAATATAATACATATATTATAATAATATACATTTTCATTGCTGAAATTTAGAACGTAAACAAATAATACCTAAAACTGAAAATATTATATGATATTCTGACATACCTTCACGATTCATAACTTGCTGTCTAAGAGCGTTTGCTGTTATTCTAATCATTTGCTGAATCCGCCAGAAGAGTACTACATCATTACACTCCACCTTAAATATTAGGAAGAAAATTTTCATGAAAAGTCATGGGCAAAGCAAATTAACAGACCACAACTTAGTTATATTCAATAAAGGTTTCTTTCTGTTAAGGTAAAAATATCAGCTTTATCAAATGACAATTTTTAAATGCATAGAGAAATATAACAAGCAAATTAATCTTGCCACAACTACTACATTGTGGTATCATTAACAAAGTAGGTGTATCAGTTATTAATCACACATTTACATTCACATATACACACACTGCTTACCCCTAATTCTCCCTCAAGCCCTTGATGGTAAGCATAAAAGGCTTTCCTGCAGTCATATGCCTTTGCTAGGGCACGTCTGAGGAAGTGTCTTCGGTACACAGGATGCCACGTTTCACGGATAAATTCGTTGTCTACGTCAACTCCTTGGGCTTGTGCATTCTTGCGGACTTGGGTTACTTCATCATATGTAAGGGTATTTTTGTGTTTCTGGGAATAAATAGAGGAATATTTCTATTAAAAACACACTGGAATTCCAGCTATGAACTGGTTATTACACATCTACAAAATTCTTAACCAGTCCAACTCAGTCATTCACAACATACATAGTCAGACTTCAGGATATTTTCAAGCTCTGATTTGACTGCTGCTCTCCTTTTCTGCTCTTCTGTTGGGTATGACAATACATCCACTGCTCTTTGGTGCTGGTCCAACCATCTCCCTGTGATTAAAGAGAAGAAATATCATAAATGCTTTTTAATCCTAATAAAATACATTCAACTTTCCATGGAAAAATTTCATGCCAAAAAAAAACACGCAAGAAAGGAGGAACTATGAAAAAAAAATAAAAGAACAACACAAACCAGAGGAAAAAAGAAAAGAAAAGAAGAAGAAGAAAAAAGACAAGATGAAGTGAAGAAGTATAGGAGATGAAGGGGAGGATGAAGAGGAGGATAGGAAGGGCAAGAGGAGGAGGAGGAGGAGGAGGAGGAGGAGGAGAGGAGGAGGAGGAGGAGGAGGAGGAGAGGAGGAGGAGGAGGAGAAGAAGAAGAAGAAGAAGAAGAAGAAGAAGAAGAAGAAGAAGAAGAAGAAGAAGAAGAAGAAGAAGAAGAAGAAGAAGAAAGAAGAAGAAGAAGAAGAGAAGAAGAAGAGAAGAAGAAGAAGAGGAAGAAGAGGAAGAAGAAAGAAGAAGAAGAGAAGAAAGAAGAAGAAGAAGAAAGAAGAAGAAGAAGAGAAAGAAAAGAAGAAGAAGAAAAAAGGAGAAGGAGAACAAGGATGAGGACAACAAGAACAAGGGAGAAATGGGCAAAGGGGAAGAAAGAGAAAGAGGGCAATAAAAGAGGAGAGAAGAGCATAAAAAATGACTACAGAGCAGGGAAGAGCATGAGATGAACAACTAAAAATGAACTTGTAAAGATGACAGGAAAAGAGAAGAGGAAGGAGGAGAGAGAAGAAAAGAAAAGAAGAAGAATAGGCAAAAGCAATACATCTCCGACCAATCTCCAAAGAACAAACCTCAGGGTAGACTCAGTGGTGTGAAGCTTATCTTTAACCGATTCTCCAAGAATTTGCAAAGCTGCGTCCCACTGTTGCTTGTCATGGACCGACCTATCCTCCAGGGCATTTAGCTGGATACTCTCAACACATCTGCAGCCTTAAAAAACAAAATTAAGTAGGACCAAAGTTCTTATTTATAGCAAGTGTAGATTATACATAAGAACAAGATAATTAAAAATAAAAATATTTTCAGAATGAAGACCAATAAATTCTTATAATGCAAAAGAATATGAGCTGCCAGGACTATACAACCTTCTTAAATTCTTTCCATTCTTTGGTAATGAAAAACACAACATATGACATATATATTGTGGGTTTGACCAAAATATATGATGAGTGAGTAGGTTAACATGTAAAACAATGATCTACTGAGTGATAACGTAACTACTAGCCGCCAGGTTGGCATGTACGTACATGCCATGGCTGTTGTGGACCGAAAAAACGGATTGCATATATCATGATTATTCCCATGCCAGACGGAGTTTGTTTTTCTCCAATAGTGGGTGGCTTCATTTATATGGTAAAGATTTTAGGCAATACACCTATAATGAAGGTAAACCTTCAAAGTTATATTTTATAAATTATAATAAAATACAAGCTTTAGGTGCGAAATGTCACTCGCAAAACTCCAAATGAGCTGGGCGCAAACAGGGGAAACTGCCGATGTGTGCAACAATCCCATTATCATGTCAACTTGCCTAACTTTTTTACCCGGCAGCACTGGGTTAATAATACTTAACTTCAACTATATGTAACTGCCTCTTTTGTAAACATTAATCAAGTAAATATGTTTTATG
>NW_020871069.1:107464-112464 GCF_003789085.1 Penaeus vannamei
ATTTGGCTTACTTAAGGATGGGTCTGTTTGCCAGCCACTCTTCTCACTTTTTTCACTCTGATCATTTGGCTTATCTAGTTCATTAAGAGATGCATGAATTGTCTTCCCTTCCCTGTGTCTGGTCTCTTCGTTCTCCTTGTTCATGAGGCTTCCACAACTTTTACTGCGTGGTATTTCCCCAATGCTTGGTGTGGCACTTAACCGTTGAATATCTTCCTCATCCTGCAAATCACTATCATTGAGCCTGATCTCAATTTTCCCATTGCTAAGGTCCTCTACTTTTGGCACAGTATTTCTTTCTTTATCTTTACTAGGGCTTTTCATACCTGATGAAGATTTTTTCTCTCCTTTTGGAGGATAATACAACAGTTTATACTCCTCCTCTTTCATACCTTCCACAACATTACGAGAAAAGGGGTTCTTCTTCCTTCTGAGAGATGACATGTCTACAAAGCACTTATCATCCACAGGGCTCTCCCACATCTTGGTCACTAAGGGCTGGTACTGCATGGCAGAGTTGTCAGGTAGAAGAGGGCCTGCTGTAGTAGATAAGAGTGTCCCTAGGGCTGATGACACAGTTCTATAGTCTTCATCCTCTTTGCTCTCTTTTTCTAAGCTTGAGCTCCTTACATACTGGACAAGAGCCTCTGCATTTTCAAACTTTTCACTTTCAGCTGACTTAGCTTCACTATCATCCTCACTCTTAGGCGAACTTCCTTCTTGGCTTTGTTGAGCATCACTCTGGAGAGCAACAGCAGGATCTAGCTGCTGTAGCTCTGACAGAGTCTCCTCTTCAATTGCCTCAAGCAAGCTTGTGTGTGCCTGCAACTTCTCACTGTTAGAGGCCTGCTGCAAAATTTTAGACACATCTGATACCTCACTTGATGCTTCTTGCCCTGTGCTCTGTCCACCCAATCCCCCGGCCCCCCCAACGCCTGTTGCACCATCTGAGACTTCTGAGAGTATTTCTGCTAGCACTGTGTTAAGCCACTGAGTATCACAAAGCAGGTCTACAAAGGCCTGTAAGACATTTTGAGCAAAGAGATCTCGCAGGGAGACCAAGATGAGGTTGCAGCGTATCATTTCTACTGGTAAGTAATGCTGTAGGAGAATTTGTGCCAACTTGCGGTAGTAGGTTCGAAGGGTTTCGGGACTCTTGAGGGCAGGATGCAGGGGCTTGTATTTTGCCTGGAGCTCCTGCACTCCTGCACTGCTCAGAGGCTCTGAATCTTTGTGTTTCTTGGAGATCTGTAAAAGAATGATTTTTAACAAGCTACCTGTACACCACTTTCATATCTTTTCCTAATTATTTGACTATTTTACTAACCAATGAGGGAACATATTCAAGGTTACTCAACTTACCACCTTGACAATGTGTAATCTCTATATATCTCATGTTGACTTTGATGTTTTAAAATGGTCTTAATGATGAAGAGGGGGCTAAATGCACATTTTCAAGGCAATATTTTAGCAAGAATAATAGTCTGACCTTTCTTAGTGCTCGCTGGTACTGCCGATAGTGCTGAATGTAGACCTGGATGATGCCTGAAGCCACGGCAGTCACATTGCCAGACTGTTTTATCCGCTGGCACATACTGATCAGGATATCTTCCAGGATATCTTTTATCTGGAATAAAATGGAACATGCAAGAGGGGACTGAATATACAAAACTTTATTAGAATGCTGTTATTTCTCTACCTGTTATCAGTTACCATATAAACCAAATCTAATTGACACTATCTATATCTCTAATACTTCCTTCATTACCCCAATCACTAATGAAGAGAATGACAGCCAAACCACAACTATGAGAAAAGTTTTTAAAATATCAACACAGGAGGCAAAGTCAAAGTAAATACCTGGTATGAGAAGTGGTTGTCTGGTGAGACATGAGAGTACCAGGGATGGACCAGAATGGAATGCAGGGACGCAGCTGTGATCTCCAGCTCTTGAATTACCAGTTCTCCGGAGCCCGTGATCTGCAGCACACCAGCCCCTCTGAGTGTGTGAACTGGGCTGGACTGTATACCTTTCTCAGGAACGTCTGGACTGATACCGTGTCCCTTCTCGACAACACGCTCCACTATGCTAAAGCATCTGCAAAAGTAAGGAAGTGATCATGAAATTGTTGAATTTAGATCAATAAAATATGGACAAGCAATATACTTTATTTCTAAAACTATCTGGTTTAACTATATGCAGTTAAGCCACTTGAACCAATGAGATGACCATATTACAGGCATGCTACACTCCAGCATCTATTTTTGAGTTCCCACAGTCCTAGCACTTTTATTTAAGTTATTGTTTTCCTCTTATCCTCATTCCAGATGGTTTATTTGCAATAGTATGAAGAAATAATTTTTTTCAACCAACTTTGAAAAGTTGCATCTCTCTACATGGATGCATATCATGTGACTTCTCTGTCCTGTTTAGCAAATGCACAAAAATCTAACCATCAACTATGTTGACACCCAGGTGCAGTGAGTTACTAAATGCTTTAGATTACCCCTTTTCATGCAGTAAGTTCATGAACTTCTACTTCAATCCTCCTCACACAGAAATTCCCAAGCAAGCCCAAAGGTGTGTGTTAATTGTCTTGAAATATCTATCTTTACATCCATCTGTAAGCACATCTTTTTGACAAACACCAAATATCACAAACATGAATAAAATTCATTCTGTACGATAACAGTTTTTAAAAAGTATATATAATATATACTAAAAGACATACCAAAAATTTATTATGAGAACTCGATTTCAGAAAAAACATTACAGCTTTTTCAGATGAAATGCATCATCCGTCAACTTGAGTATTCAAATTTATTTGTATTTCATCTTAATAAGCATGAATACACATAACTATAAAAAAAGAAAAGAAAATATATTCCAAAATAAACTGACTTCACTCTAATCCTATCTATATATTATAGCAATATTCTGTCACTAGCAATGACATCACTTACTTTGCAAGTAGTGGGTATGAGGTGGGGCCCTCTCTCAAAAAATTGTTGAAAATGGTCCATGTGGTGTATCCTGATCCCAAAGTGACGGTTATAAGGCCAACGGCACACGCGCACACCCACCATGCTCCTCCTCCACTCAGGCACACGCACACTGGACACCAAACCACACACGTCCCTGCTGCCCAAACTGCACCTCGGAGCCATCTGAAAAAGGGGATGCAGTACTTACAAAAATTGTTATCATCATTATCAATATTACAGTTGTTAGGCATATCAGCATTATTAGTAGTACTATTATCATTGCTATTATCACTATCATTTTAACTCCTTTTCATTATCATCTTAACAACAGTCTAATGCATTTTGGATAGTAGTTAATTACCACTTCCATTATATAGACATAAACAACAATTCAAAAATAATGATCACAAGTATGAGCAAGGGAAAAAAATATTCCCTAACTTTAAAAACTAAAAAGAAAAAGTTATAAGAAATCTTCATACCTTTATAATAATCTCTTATCCATTTCCTAATATCTACAAAATATCCAATTAATCTTTATTAAATTTTTCTCTCTTACCTGGACATATTGGTGAGATACATAAACTTCTGTCAGGGAATCATTTTTGTTTCGATTTTCATTGTATTTCTTAATGCTGCACACATCTGTTGGGCAAAATAAAAGGCTCTTTAAGTTATCAGCTCTGAATATTATACATGGATAAAAAGATCTATGTGACTATTAACCAAGAATGCACTTTGAGTTTTCTAAAACAAAGAACAGGTTCAATTTTTTTTCATTTCTTTCCACAAAGCAGGCTTACAATATTACAAAGGACTATTCAGAATCACAAATAAACATCATTTTCATTATTATAATAAGTCATCATTATCATTACTGTTACCGTTACCCTGATCAATTCAATTAATATCCATATTAATCTGATTTTTTCATAAACATTAATATTAGCATTCACATTACTATCATTCTTAAACAATCCTCTTATAATTTTGCTGAATACCACTCCAGTGTATTATTTCTGTCGTAATTAATACTGTCACTATTTGTATCATGATGAATCTATATTGATAACCATATATGTAAACAACAGAATCATAAATAACATAATCCATTAGAAGTAAAAAAAAAAAAATACTGTAAACATTTCCAAGGCACCTGTATTTTCATAAAATGATTTTTTCAAATAATTACACAGTCCAGTCTGCATTCTATTCAGATCCACTTGATATTTGGGTAATTTTCTATATTACGTCCGCATTACCGATATCGACGATTTTGGTATCGTTGGATTCCTCTCACTCTCCACATTGCAAATATATAGTTTTTATTGCGCGCTAACCCCCCGTTAGCGACAAACTTGGCCCCGATAGCAGGGGAGGGCATGAAAGGTTCCAGGGAAAATGCGGGGTTAAATAGCACTAATAATATAACGCACAGTGAAAATAACCACAGTTATTCACATAACTTTCCATTGCAGGGGGCTGTGCCCCCTGCGACCCCCCCTGGGGGGGCTGCCGCCCCCCAACCCCCGCCGAGGAAACAAAACCTCCACCACTATTCACGGCAGGCTAGAGCGTTACACAATCATCGTCGATGTCGGAGCAGGGGGCGTATTACCTCGTAAGATTCTCACTGAATCAGCATATTAACCTTATTATAGTCAGCATTGTATATAGAGACGATTGTAGTATAATCAGGATAAACACGGTGGCCCGCCCTCGTCGGCGGGTTTTGCGCCTTTTTCGATGTTACACCGATGGCCTCAAAGTCGAGTTTCCCTTCCTCTGGAATAACGACATTCGTCGTGAATATGTGGTGGAGGTTTTGTTTCCTAGGCGGGGGTTGGGGGGCGGCAGCCCCCCCCCAGGGGGGGTCGCAGGGGGCACAGCCCCCTGCAATGGAAAGTCATGTGAATAACTATGATTATTTTCACAGTGAGGTTAAATTATTAGGCTAATTTTCTATATTACGTCCGGCGCTCCGACATCGTCGCCCCCGCAATCGGGACCAAGTT
>NW_020871069.1:122464-124964 GCF_003789085.1 Penaeus vannamei
GTATATTATACATACACACACACACACACACACACACACACACACACACACACACACACACCACACACACACACACACACACATTATATATATATATATATATATATATATTAATATATATAAATCATATAATATATAATATTGTATGATGTATATATATGTATATCGTATAACATATATATTCATTATATATATTATATATAATATATATGTATATATATATAAGTATTATGCGGTTGTATGTGTGTGTATGTGTCTGTCTGTTACGCAGTGTATATGTATATGTGTGGTCTTGGCCGATTTGAATTTGAAACTCACACCCTTTTATTTGGCCCCTTCCCATGCTGTTGGTCGATGTTCAAATTTGTTTGGAATTATTTCAAAAAAACGAAAACATTCGCCATTTTGAAAAATGCAGCACCTGGTCAATAGAGTTCAGACTCAGAAACCGCGCAGACATTCAATTTATTTTATTTGCACAGAACTACCTTATATCTACAACTTGATCGAGAGTTTTTTCGATTTCGTGTGTGTTTTTGAATTTTGAAGTGGTGTTCAAGAATATTTATGTAAAAATTTCTGTACATTTCTCTACTTTACCAGAAAATTACAGCTATAAACTGCGAAAACGCTCCGATCACGTTGTATGTTTATTTTCTACAAATTTATCCATAATATGTTAATTTTGACATTGGTGTGCCCGGATCCTTTGACCCACCCCTAATGGTATGTCAATATCGCATTTTGCGTTCTCTATCTTCCAAGCTATCTTTATATCTAACAAATAGGCATAAGATAGTCTTCCTAACCATAATCCTCTAATTACTGCATTCGAAGTCTTGTGACATTGCCACACTTAACGGTTCTCAAATGTTACGTATGTGCTGTGTGCAGGATATGGCTATTAGGCCCTACATGACCATTCTTAAAAAATTTCTCAAAAATCCAAGAAAATCTATACAGCCATTCTGATTTCATGTCTTGAATAGAAACTATCTTTTTACTATTGTGCAGTGTGCCATGTTTGAGAAGTATCTACTTTTTTCTTTGTAATCATTATAAGGTACTATTTAACAAACCCTAATAGGAGATTTGAAACATATGCACTTTACAAGCGTGAAATATCAAATATGGCAGTATTAATAAACTATGTCAGCTAGCCAAATACTTATATATTATGTATATATATATAAACCTAAAAAATGCATATTCCTTTTATTATGTTGTACCATTACATATCATATATACATTATCCTATCACATACCTATATTATGCTCTAACTGGTTTTACAACGAATTAATAGTATATATAACTTTTATATATACAAACATACTTATTCCCCACTGGATACCTATATTCGTCTTTTAATCTATAAATTATACATCTACGGGTCACGTAGCCAAATTTCACTCTCAACCCCGTGAAAGTCGAAAAACAATTACATGGCGATGTTGAAAACTATGTATATAAGGTTGTACTAGCAATAGATATTTTCTTGTACCCCATTATCTGTTTTATTTATATTTTACTACCGTTTGTTGTCTTGTGTTTAGATTGTTATTTTGTTATTTGATTATTAGTTTGTGTTTTCTAAATTTCTAAAAGTTCATGGAACACATTTTAACGAGATTAACCAAAAGAGAGTTTTAACCTAACTTAACTTAGTGCATTTGGTGGTGATGCGGACGTTATGTTGATCCAGGAATCTTTTTTTTAAATGTAAAAGTGAATAAGACTTTGATTAAAATTAACCTGTTTTATGTCTCTATAGCCTATATTGTGCGGGTTATTCGGCTTTCCATATAATTTAAACCTCCATGCAAAACACCCCATCCTTGATTTAAATCCTTTGTTAATTTGCATCATGTGTGTAAATTCCACTATAAATCGGGGAGAGGTTCTGATATAAAGATGTATTTTTAGATTATGTCGTTGTATGTATTTAATGGGCATCACCTGAAATACATAGTTATCATAAGCAGAATTTCGAAATATAGCACACACGTGTTTGAATCCATACCTCACCATGCAATACCCGCGCTGCTTGTTTCGTCGACATCCCGGCATCACTTCCATTCACGCCATTTGTTTTACTTTTAAGGTTTGTGTTATAATTTTTTTTCTCTCATGTAAACTGTCTATGGTGCTCCCTACTACAACTTTCAAGCCTTAGGGAATCTATCGGTTCGATCAAGGTGCCGTCTAAGGGGCGAGTCGTCTGTCTAGTTTTAGCAACAACCGAAAACGGGTAGTTTTGCTTTGGATTATTCAATTTTGATGTTTTGAGTTAACCCTTTAGCGAGCAAAGTGTCCTTTACGGGCTTAACACTAACCACTAAGGTTCAAAATAGTTTACGCAAATATCTGAACATTTAAGATAAAATTCAGTGGAATTGACACTAATTTCAATTGTGTACAATTGGTTATATTATTACTGACCGAATATGACTGTATTTCATATGACTTGATCTGATGTGATCTTAACTGATCTGACCTGAT
>NW_020871069.1:139964-142464 GCF_003789085.1 Penaeus vannamei
TCCTCCCCAGACACCTGCAGCAATTGGCTAGTGACTATAAGATTCATATCTTCCGCTTTGGACTTTTCCGTTGCTGTTCCATCACCCATCGTACCTCCGGGATCCAGATCAGCGGTCGTCGTCCAGGGAAATAGATTCAGTGTTGCCCCGCCGTCGAGGGTCACCCCGTCTTCTTCCTGACCGTCACCAGTTGCTCCTGTCCCCCCAGGCGGATCTCCAGGGACGCTCGTAGTGTTGAAAGGCAGAGTAACGCTTCCAGACACTGTGCCAGGCTCAAGTGTCGCCATGGTGGCACTCATGAGCAGTGACCAGAGAAGGGAATTTCTGTTGTGGAAGGTTGAAATATCCCTTGCCTCCGCATCCCGCGACATGTTGAGGTGCAGCAACGCCTCATCTGGGAGAGGAAGTCCAGTTCCTCCTCCAGTGTACTCCTGTGTGATGTTTGGAGCTTCGAGGGCCAAAAGTGACATGTCCGTTATATTCGTCTTTTAGTTAATATATAAACTATAGTTATATTCTGTCGTTTCTTTTTCACTCCTATTTGCCTTTTTTGCACTATTTCACGATCTCTCTCCTTCGATAGTCTTGTCTTTTCGCCATTCCCGTCTTCCCTCGATCCTCCTTGATCTTCCGCAGCGTCGACGATCCTTGCGCGACGGGGCCAGAATTCCACTGAGTCTCTTTCCAGTCCGCCCGCCGAGGCCGCTTCGGGGGCGTCTTCTGGAGGGAGAATCCAATGACCTCTTTTCGTTGGTCATGTTTTCTGCGCCTTCTCTTTTATCTCTTCATCTCAGGATCGCATATCTATTTCAGTCAAGACTACCATTTGCATGCAGACGATGCTTCAAAATTGTATGACGTTTAGACTTTAATGAATTAATATTATCAAGGAGAATAGAGATAAAGAGATAACGAATTTCTGGAAACCTTCCCTCGAAGGAACCGGAAGCGGCCGGGCAGGTGAAAAGAGGCTCCTTCCCCCTGTCCTGCTCCCTGCCCTCCCCTGCCCAGCGTCCCGTCTCCCCTCTTTCCCTAATCACGACATGATTCCTGTCGCCCTCTCTCTCCCCTTGTCTCTTCATTCCTTATTGCGCTTTCCATTGCCTATCTTTTATTTTTTTATTCGTCGAGAGAAAACGTAGTGCAAGAAATCCGACGTTGATGAAGGTAGACAATCTTTTCTACATTCTCCTATTCCTCATCTTTATCAATCTCCCTCTTCTTCTCTCTCTCTCTTTCCCTATCCCTCCTCCTCTTTGCCTCTCTTTCCCTCTCGTTCTCCCCAACTCTTTCCCCTCTAAAATCTTTGCTTTTCCTCTCCCCTCCTCCCTCCCCTTCAATGCTTATCCCTTCCCTATCTTTTCCTCAATTCTCCCCTTTCTCTTTCTCTCCCTTTTACTTCTCTCTCTCTTCGCCTCTCCTCTCCCTCTTTCTCCCTATCTCTCTTGTCCTCTCCCCTACCACTTGCTGTTCCTTTCCCTTCCTCTCACTTCGCTTTTCTCTTCCCTCATTCGCTCTATGACTTTTCCCTTCTTTCCCTTCGCCTCTCTTTTCCTCTCACTCTCCCACTTTCACCCTGTAGCTCTGTCCTCTCGCTTCTTCGCATCTCCTCTCCCCTTCTTTATCCTATCCTCTTCCTTGTTCATTCTTCGCTGCTCCTCGCTCTTATTCCTCCTAACCTTCTCACTTAACGCTTCGGCTTTTCTCTCCCCTCCTTCATCCCATCCCTCTCCTTTCCTCTTTTATTCGCGTCTCCTCTCGCCCTGATCTCCTTTTCCCTCGCTTTCTCGTTCGACCCTCACCTCTCGTCTCCCTTCCTCCTCCTTTCTCTCTCTCCGCCTCTTCGCCTCTCTCTCCTCTCCCTTCTTCTCTCCTTCGCCTCTCCTCCCCTCTCTTCCTCCTCTTCGCCTCTCCTCTCCTCTCCCTTCTCCCTCTTGGCCTCTCCTCTCCCATTCCCTTCCCCTCTTCTCTGATCTCCCTCTCCCTTCCTCCCTCTTCGCCTCTCCTCTCCCTCTCCCTTCCTCCTTCTTGGCCTCTAATCTCCCTCTCCCTCTTCGCCTCTCCTTCTCCCTCTCCTTCCTCCCCTCTTGGCCTCTCCTTTCCCTCTCCTTCCTCCCCTTGGCCTCTTCTCCTCTCCCTTCCTCCTCTTTCGCCCTCCCCTCCCTTCCTCCCTCTCTCCTCTTCCCTCTCCTCTCCTCTCCCTCTTCGCCTTCCTCCTCTCCTCTCTCCTCTCCCTCTCCTTCCCCCTCTTGCCTCTCCTCTCCCTTCCTCCTCTTCCTCTCCTCTCCTCTCCCTTCCTCCCTCTTCGCCTCTCCTCTCCCTCTTCCCTCTTCTCCTCGCCTCCCTCTCCTCCTCTTCCTCCTCTCGCCTCTTCCTCTCCTCTCCCTTCTCCCTCTTCGCCTCTCCTCTCCCTCTCCTTCTCCCTTCGCCTCTCCTCTTCCTCTCCTTCCTCCCCTTCGCCTCTCCTCCTCTCCTTTCTCCCCTCTCCCTCTCCTCTCCT
>NW_020871069.1:149964-152464 GCF_003789085.1 Penaeus vannamei
TGTCAATCATATTATATATATAATATATATATATATAGTATATATAAATTATATACATACATACACATATATATACATATATAACGTTAAATATTAATATTATATATAGTATATATATAATATATATATATGTGTTATATGGATATAGTATAAATATATAATATATATAATATATTGATATTAATATATATATATGTATTATATATATTATACATGATATATGATATCAGTATATATATATATATGTAGTATATAGATAATGAATATATAAATTATATATATAAGTATAGATAACACACACACAACAGATTTCCAGACAATTTCACACATCACACATACAAACACACAACACACAGAACCACAACATACCATACACACACACACACACGACATACAAACATATACAAAAACACACACAGACGAGCGATACACAACACGATAGCACACACACACACACAGCACCCAAAACACACACACAACACACAACATTCATACACACACACTCACACACACCCCACACTGTAACCCAGCTTATCTAATATCTGAATTACCATATGATACCATATATATAATATACTAATATAATATATATATATATATATATACATTCTATATATAATCTTACACATGTTTGTCAACATACGATGTCTCGCACATACATATACTATGCATATACAAAAAATGCCAATTGCCTTCCTGCAGTTCACTCCCTCTCTTCTTGCTCACACACATTAGATATGTCTTGTGTTAGTGTCAATTCTCTATCTAAGATATGTGCTGATATATTCTGTATATTGTTGTAGTCGTAATAATACTACTTATATTCACTTATAGTAAAAATAGTATTACACCGTTACGCAGTCAACATGCTAACTAAACGTATGTACATTGGATGCGAATCCTATTTAACACATTGTATAGGAAGTATATGTCAGTAATAATAGTACAGATGCTCTATGTAATGTATAGTACGAGGAAGAGTCACGAGGTAATAAGTGTGCAAACTACACCCTCGACTATACCTAGTTAGAGAGTCTATGCAACGGCATCAGTCCACCTAAACAATACTACTTAAATGCTATAATATATAACTAAGGAGTCAAGACATAAAAATATCTCTGGCTTGAATATTTATACAATATATACTATATATAATATATATTATATATATATAAATCATAACATAATGAATATATATAATATTATATTAGATATATGAAATAATTTTATAATAGTAAATTATATATACTATTAATGTGTATATTAATATGTATTTCCCATACATATACAAATAATATATTATACATATGTATATATAATATATTATATAATATATATTATAATATATAGTTGATATATATATAAGTATTATATATAAGTTATATATATATATATTATTATATAATATATATATTATAGTTATAATTTTATATTTTAACATATAATGTATAATACCTACTATAAGCTCGCATACAAATTCATTACCAGAACTACTAAAATATTCATTGTATATAGGATATACCTACATATATTATGCATTAGATATTGTATGGTATTAATACCCTTACACACACACACACAATACTAAGATACCACTATATGTATTAAAAGATTAATATATATATATAATATATATATAGTATATATATGATTATATTAGCATATCAACACTACACACACACACACACATCACACTATTTATACACACATCTACTAATTATTACACACACAACCAACACCAAAATTTATATATATATAATGAATAAATAATAATATATATTTTTGACATATATATATTACACGAGCACTACACACAGCCCGCAGTACGACATACACATACTACATATCGCAACACACACTACGACACTAGCCACACACACACAAATATAATATAGGTATACTTATAACCCATATTATATAGATGAATATATATTTATATATTATAGTATTATGTAACTTACACACATCCACTACTGCTAAAGGACTACTGATCACAGCAATCAACACACACACGCTATAACACAGTACTACATATGTATATATGGTTAGTATCATCAACACACATAATCGACAACACACACATATAGACACACTATCACATCACACTATACAACAACAGTACAATATTGCATATCTATCTATCTGATCCTATCCTATATACAGTACACATCTATATAATCTAAACTAATAACACACAATCACACACAACAGACACTAATATCAATCATACTATTCATGCATCATATATTTACATACATACATACATATAATATAATTATATATATATATATAATATATAATACATATATTAGTATGATGTATATGTTCACTACTTATTTCAGTATATGTAATTAGCTTCTCTGGTTATAACATCCAATTGATGAATTTAGTGAATTAAGAAATTCTAACCTGATGGTTTATGCAGCATCCTTTGATGTGGAAATCTTCCAGAGTACTCCCTCCACATGAGTCAGCAGCTGCAGCAGGAACATAATACACA
>NW_020871069.1:157464-172464 GCF_003789085.1 Penaeus vannamei
TATTCGCATATTCACTGCTTCATCTGTTTATTCATCCCTTCCTCTTGCACTAAACCGGTGTTGTGTTGTCTTTCCTTTCCAGAAGAATTTTATATTGCTGAAACGCTCTTCTCTTCACGACCGATTGTCATATGGCATATATGTAATTCATGACTGTCATTAGGCCACTGACACTATGTGACAGCGAGAAGGCGTTGTCTTTCCCTTTCCGCAAGAGATATATATCTATGTAATACTCCTCTTTCTGGCTGATTGTCCCATGGCATGTACGTGATTCATGACTATTAGTAAACCACTGATGCAATGTGACAGCGAGACTCCTGGGGGGGGGGTGTCAAAGAGCAAAACCTCGCTTACCGGAGGAGCAGCTTCACTCCGATGTCATTACTTGATGGCTAAAGGGATCAAGATATTTTGGTTGTCCTCTTTATACCCAGAGTCTACTATTCATCATATCCTTACAAGACCCACGTCCAGGGCTCCTACACTCTCTCTCTCTCTGCCCCCCCCCTCTCTCTCTCTCCAGGGTGTTTGTATTTGTGTGTATCTCTATCTGCGTGTCTCTCTCTCTCTCTTCTATTCTTCCATAACATAAAAAATCAAGACATCCAGATACACCACGAGCCTGCCATCAGCAATCAATATTTTAATCAAAACGAAATGACTGATATATTTTTTATCGAACAGGAGTCTGCAATCAACAAAATGCTGATGCCTTCTATAGCAAGACCGGTAGTGAAATCTGAGTGCAACATTTTGAAGTGTCAGCATATAGGCAAGAGATGCCCTCAAATCCTTGAACCCTTAAACCCCCCTCTGGCTGTAGAGGACATCTACAGCTGTACAAAGCAGTATGTATCTCCCTCATCACCGGCGCAATCCATAGACAACCTCATACCTGCGCAGAATCGATCGACCATCTTGAAGTGCTCTCAGATGTCCCAGATCCATAGCATTGGCCTGTCATAATAATAGAGATTCAACCCTTACTGCGTACATGTTTACCCCAGTGGGATAAATCTATTTCCGGTTGAAAACGGCTGGACTAGACTATGAATAGATTGAGGAGTGAGGACATGAGGGACATTCGAAAAAGCAATATCTAGGCCGAACAAGTCATGTTTAAAATGACTTGACCGACGAGGAAATGTTCGTGGAAATAAAATGTTTTATTCGATATACGACTAAGATTTAACAAACGAAGATAACTTTAACAAATCTTAGACTTGAGGTAACATAATTCTGCTTTGATCATAACCATCAAATCCTATTCACCCACCATTAAGAGTATCTAATCTTTTCTCAAGATTATTATTACTGATAAACTAAGACTAATAGAGTTGGAATGGCCAGATCTTCCCGCCAGAGGAATCAAAGCTCATTCCTTTCGAGTTGATAGGTATTGATCCTATTTTCGAGACAATGGGAAAAGTTTAGGCGGGAGAAACTAGGAAATTATTTCTTGTCATTCCGTTTCTTTTCTCATTTTCTTATTCTTTTTCTTTGTTATTGTCGTTCTCTTGGTTCCTTCTGTGACTTCTTTATCGTTTTATCTTAATTGTGATGCTTTCCTAAATTCACCAATCTTCGTTCTTTTTTTGCCCTTTTGTGTGTGTGTGTGAGTGAGTGTGTGTGTGTGTGTGTGTATGTGTGTGTGTCTGCGTGTGCACACATTTCTGTTTACACACGTACCCGCACGATGAAAAGGAAGGTGAAAAAATGGAGAAGAAGAAGAAAGAAAGAACAAAAGGGGAAAGAAAGAAAGAACAAAAAGAAGAAAAAAAGGAAAAGAAGAAGAAAAGAGAAATCTCGAAGGATGCAGAGGGACGAGACATCCGAGTACACCAGCCACGGACAGTGTGCCCTTGGGTCCTGCATCCATCACCCTAAGACAAGGAAGCTGTGTCAATCCTTCACAAGTCCGAGGGATTAAGGGGGGGGGTGGGGGGAAGGGGCGAGGAGGACGAAGGTAGGGAAGTGGAGAAGGAGGAGGACGAAAGGAGGGGAGTGGAAGAAGAGAATGAGCAGAAAGTGGAGGAGGAGAAGGAAGGGAAGGAAGTGGAGAAGGAGGAAAGGAGGGGAGTGGAAGAGGAGAAGGAATGGGGGAGGTGGAATAGGAGGAGATAGAAATGAGGGAAGTGGAGGAAGAGGAAGAGGAGAAGAAGGGAATGGAGAGAGGGGAGGAGGGAGGGAAGCTGAAGAGGAGGAAGAGGAGAGGAGAAAAAGAGAAGTAAAAGAGGAGGAAGGGAGGGCAGTGGAAGGAAAAGAGGGGGATGGAAGTGGATTAGGAGGAGGGGCGATTGTTCGAGGAGAAGGGAAGGAGGGAAGTGGGAGAAGAGAAGGAAGGATGGGAAGTAAAAAAGGAGCAAGGGAGGGAAGTGGAAGAGCAGGACGAGGAGGAGGAGGAGGAGGAGGAAAGAAAAAGAAGGGGACTGATAATTCAAAGAGGAGGAAGATATATGAAAGAAGAAGAAGAGGAGGAATAAAGAAGGAAAAAGAGGTAATAAAGAAGACATGTTTCACAGAGGAGGAGGAGGAAGAAAAAGGGAGGGAAGCATAGGAGAAGGAAGAGGAGCAGGAGGAGGAAGAGGAGAAGGAGGAGAAAATGAAGGAAAATGGAAGAGGGAGATGTGGAAGGAAGATGGATAGTTGAGGGAAGTGGAGGAGGAGAAAAAGTGATCTTTCGTTTCCTCGCCGCGTGTGTTTGTTCTTCTTCATTTGATATTTCCTTTTCTTTCCTTACTATCTTCATTTTTACATTTCATTTTCCATTTACTTTTTCTCTTCTGCCTCTCACTTTCTTACTATTTTCTAGTCTCTCTCTCTTTTCTCATTTGTTTTCTATCTTCACCATATTCCTTTCCCTCTCTGCCTCCTTCTTCCCTTCTTCCTTACTCTCTTTCGCCCTCCTTCCTTCCTTCCTTCGCATTAATCTACTCTCCTTGTTCCCTCTCTCCTTTTTTCATTCTCGTCTCTCTCTTAGATCCCATTTCTCTCTCTGTCTTATCCCCCCCCCCCCCACGCACTTCTACTGATCCAAATTCTCTTCCCATTTCACCTAATTTTTTTTTTCTCTCTCTCTCTCCCTTGCTTCCTTCTCCTCTCATCCTTTCTCCTTCTCTCCCCACACATTCTTCTGACTAATTATTTCTCAGTTTCACCCAATTTACTCTTTCTCGCCCCTTCCTCTCCCCCTCACCCTGCTTCCCCATCGCAACATCTTCCCCTCTGCCTTTCCCTTCTCCATTATCAGCCTCTCCTCCTTCTCTCCCTCTTCACCTGGAGAATCCGAAATAGAAGTTCTGTGAAAGGAAGGAAGGGATTTCGGATCAGCGAAGGAGGTCAAGGGATATGGAGGGCGGAAGGGGGAGCAATAACCCTTCCTAACCTTGCCTGTAGAACCTACGTATGAACCTTGACCCCCTCGGACCACTTGAGCTACGTTGCCGACGCATTCGTTATAAATATTTTTGTTATTTTTATTATCATTACCATAATTGTTATTATTGTCATTATCATCATCATCATTGTTATTATTATCATTATCATTACTATCATCATTATTTTTATCCTTATCATATATTTGTATATATATATATATATATATATATATATATATATATATATATATATATATATATATATATATCACTTCCCTCTTGTCCTGTTTGACCGGTATGTCTCCTGGTCATTTTTTTTATATTATTTCTTTCCTTTCCTTCCCTTTCTTTTCGTTTTTCTTTCTAGCTTCCCTCCTTCTTCCAACGCTTTTTTTTCTCTTCTTCCGACTTTTGGGGTCGCAGGTGAAAACGAAACATAAATGTATATATATATATAATATATATATATATATATATATATATATATATATATGTATATATATATACATAATGATACACACACACACACACACACACACACACACACACATATATATATATATATATATATATATATTATATATATATATATATATATATATATACATATACATATATATATGTATATGCATATATATGTATATATATATATATATTTATTTTATATATGTATGTATGCATGTATATATATTATATATATGCACACACACACACACACACACACACACACACACACACACACACACATACATATATATATATATATATATATATATATATTATATATATATATATGTATACACATACATATACATATATATATACATATATATATATAATATATATATATATATATATATATATATATATATATATATATATATATATATATGTTTGTATAAGCGCAGCTGATTTTATTACGAGAGCGAGGTTTCCCCAGAACTCCACTCTGTCGCCATCCGCCAAGGAGAGAGGAGCGCTCCCCGGAAGCGCCGGGCAGTTTCCCGACATTTTCCAATTTGGTTTTCGCATCTCGTACCTGAGACGAGTAACGCCGCTAGAGAGCAATCTCCTTAGACCACCAAAATCGTCGCTCTTCTGTTAGGAGAAAATATCCTAAGCCTATTATATCCAAGCTAGGCCTATTTTTCCAGATAGGATTAATAGCTGATGGCAATAATCACTATCGGATAACATAAACCACTATTATTAATCCTAATCATCATTAGTAATCAAAACAAATGATAGACAATATCAACCACTAAATAACGCCAAATAGTAACAAATAACCGCTGTAGTCCGTGTTACCAGCAGATGTGGCTTACTGTTCGGGTGCCATTGAGTACCATCGGGTGCCATCGGATCCGCAGTGACACCTACGTGCCTTTAGCATCTCTGAGGATATAAAGGATTACCCGTTTCCCTTCTGGGATTGAAAGCTTATACGAAGTTTCTCCCAACGAGGAGAACTTCCTAACTTTTGCGAAGGCGTAAAGGGAAGTAGTAAAAGAAGCAGGGATATTTGAACGCAAGACGTGGTATGCATTACAGCCTCTTCCTCGTTCTTTGTCTTTAGGGGAAATATTTGAACGAGAGACGTGGTATCTATTACAGTCTTTGCCTCGTTCTTTGTGTTATTTTGGGTCTGCTTCCGGAGCGAGGACACTTGACCCTGGCATTCTCACTGTCGCTTTTATGCGAATGAAACATGGGCGATAGATCTATATTGGTTGAACATGAATAATGCATAGAGATAGCAACAAAGGGATGGCCTCGGTTTTTATTATTATAGATATTGGAGTTAGAGAGACATGTGACAGGAAAATAGAGATGAAGAAAAAGGTAGACAGAAAGAGTGTTATAATGAGAAAGGCAAAATAAGAGAGGGAAGTAGATAATTAAGCAGATAGATAGATGAATAAATATATACTTCGATGAGTAACTGGATCGATGGATAGATATATCATTGGGCGGTAGGTAGTCGGGACAAACAGAAAGAAAAGCTGAATGACATACAGACACAAATAAGTAGATTGATAATCAGACAGAGAGAAGATCAGATAAACAGCATTTCAATTTAGCTCAAGATTTGCAAAGTTGAATTCCTCCCGGCTTCTTGAATGACCGAATCGCCTATTTAGGGTTAAGTCATCTAATTTTTCGCACCGGACACTAGTTCTGATGATTCCTAAATCTTTATAAAGTAAGTGGCAACCATAACCTCTTCGACCGTGTTTCAGCAAGACCGCTTACTGTCACTCCTACAGGTGGTCCACTAAGATGTTATCAAGCGCTCAGTGTGGCCAGTCTTATCTCAAACTCGCCACAGCGGCAGCCAAGTCGCATCTCATGTACGAAGACCTCTTTCTCGAGATCAACTTAGGGTAAAACAGTGACTCGTGAATTGGGGTATTTATATAACAACTGGTCGAGGGGAAGTTCTTTCTGTTACTAATCCATATTGCAGCTGCCGCCCTGCACTCTCTGTGTGGCTATTTCCATCAACACTACTCTTTTCCAAGTTCTTAAGATCGATGTAGTTGGAAATCAAGTCTAAAAATAACGCACGCTATGATTGCTCTGGAATCATTGTGTCCTACTGTTTTTGACACAGGGACTCTTGAGCCTGTGATTTGGTGGATAGTTGGATAGATAAATGATGTATAAGCATCGACGCAGATGGGGAGACAGAGAACAGGGTAGACAAAAATACAAATAGATCGACGGACAAACGGATAGCTAGATGGATAGGCACATAGGTCTATGGATAGGGAAGGGAGGCCTGATATATACAAAGATTATGAGAGAGATGAAGGAGCAATGATAGAGACAGATTATAGGAGAAAGGTGGAGTGAGAGATAGAAAGAGAGAGAGAGAAATCAGGTGGGAGGCAAGTCTCAAGAAAGGGAGAGACGGAGAGATGGAGAGAGAGTGGCAGAAAGAAAGAGAGAGAGAGAAAGATAGATAGAGAGAAGGGAGATGGAGAGAGAAAGAGAGAAACGCGCGCGGTCACGCGCATATATATATATATATATATATATATATATATATATATATATATATATATATATATATGTATATATATATATATATGTATCTATATATGTATATATATATATTTATATATATACATATATATACATATGTATATGAATATACATATACATACATACATACATACATATACATATATATATATATATATTCATATATTATATGATTATATATATATATGTATATATATACACATATATATGCATACATACATACATGCATACATACATATATAATATACATACATATATATATATATATATATATATATATATAATATATATATATATATATATATATATATTATATATATATATATATATATATATATATTATACACACACACTCACAACAAAAGAAAAGAAAGATGAAGAAAAGGAGACAAAGCGAGAAACAATGTAAGGCAGGCAGATGGTGAGAGGCAGCAAGAGCTGCCTCTCACAGATACACAAAGAGAAGGTAATACATAAAGACATAAACGGCCGAATAAAGAAATACACACAGAGATAAACTGACATTGTTAGCTACCACTATCAACATAAGCAATGAAACTAAAAGGACACGATATCACAAAAACTGCGCATATCCGTACGACAATAGTCCTCTTTTCCGTACGACGTCGCAAGGTCTGTGACGCAAGAACCAAAACAGATGATCTAGACGTTCACACACGGCACCCTCAACCCGGCTTACTTCGAGTGTCATATATTTCCAAGAAAAATGACAGTCTCTTCGACACTCTTGTTACTTTATTACTGTTAAAGGGTAAGGGAAGGGACCAAGAGGATTTTGGGAGCTGTTTGAACCTTGACATTGCTCCATTTTGAAGGAAAATGACGTGTAACATGAAGTTGGTTTCGCTTCGTGTCCAAGGGCAGGGCGATTCGTTCAAGGTTTCTGCTGTAACACTTGTATTTTTTCTGTGTACTAGTTATTTGTTTGTTGTCGTTTCCCTTATATAGTCTGGGAGTGGCAGTCAGGTATCGTGGGTTATTATATATAAGTATTCTTTCTCCGTAGATATTGTGCGATGTTTGTGGTTACTATATATATTTTGACTTTGGAACATTTATTAGAAAGTTTCGAGAATATATTCAGGGTTATTTTATATCAATTTCACAAAAGTTCTCTGGACTGTTTTGATACGTTGACTAAATTTCTCGTTTCATGATTGCCTCAAAAGTCTAGCTCTAGCAGGAGGAAACATGTTAGGAATTAAAACAAATAAACAAGAAAAGAACAAAAAGTCATGTAATTTAGGGAAATGTAAAAAGTAAACAAGGAAACAATATTATGAATAGAAAGAAAAGATATGGAAGTTCATAATAGTGCTATGATACAGAACTAGTTATTTTGTAAACATTTGTTGAAGAATGTCTTTACTAAGAGCAAAAGAACTCTTAAAGAAAGATACAATAGCTTTATATGAATTGATAATGTTAAAATAGATACAAATTACGTTTAAGGTATATGGTAAAGCACAGGACATTTTTGTAGCATGGATTTAAAATTTCATTTACGTATCCAGATTGAGATTGAGATGTGTTTTACCTTCTCTGCACTTTTGTTTGTGTATTTGTAAATTGAGCAGATATTTTCAATGATGAGTGTACAGTGAGTAGTTTTGGTAAAATTACCTGGGATAACAATCAGGGTTACAGTAAAAAAAAGATATGGAATGGTTATCTTGACGTAAACTGAGACACTTTTCATCTATGGCAAAAGGTGCTCAAATCGAAAATAAAGGTTACACGACAGAGAAGAGAGAAGACCGATCCATCTTTTTCAAAGTCCCTCGCCATGTTGACATCGTGAATGTAAACAAAATTGTGACCAGTCAACTCATTCTTGCACTCTGTTAAGTAGTTCATGTATTACTACGCCGTTGTCAAAGCGATATTTGGCTAATTATCAGTGTCTGCTGTTCCACACATGCTTTCAAAGGCCTTTGTTAATGTTGTTATACCTCATTTTCATGTTTCGAGATTTATTAGACTGATTGAAGGAAATCGGCCGGAAGCACCTTCTGCGCAGACGCATTTTCGCGTTCTGCTGCCAGGTTTGACAGGATAATTCCCAGGGTAGTCCAGTGACAGGTGACTGGCGAGAAATGTTTCGGTTTTGGTGTTACGTTGATTCTAGGTTGTTCTTAAGACTATATAGTGGAAACAAAGAAAAAAAAGACCTTAATAACTATCGCAGTTCGATTTCTGAGGCCATCAAGTACCGCAAATGCCGTAAAAAGCGATAAAAACAAAGCGATCCACGATCCACAGTAGACCGACCGAAAGAAGCGAAGGAAAATTTACAGTTCGGTCTTTCAATATATAAAGGTATTTGGTTTAATGTTTACAGTATGGATGCAGCTCTATCTTGCTGTACATACCGAGGTGAAGAGATTGTGTCCCGGGGGATGTTGGGGGGCTTGCCCCCCATCAACCCTCCCCTCGGGCAGTGCCCGAAGGGCACGCCTAGTCACGGCACCGTAAATTGCTAGGTTAGGTTGAGTTATGGGTTAAGACGTTTTTTTGGGGGGGGGTCTGGAAGGTGTGAGTTTTTCAAACTCTGGCACGTCGGTGCGTAGACTTTCAAAGGTGGCAGACATGTCCATAGAGTTTCATTAGCTGATTTTTAGTGTTTTTATGCTAGTTTTACACGTTTCTGTTATCTATTATTCTTATTTAAGCCTGATTTACCCCATAATTTCCCTGATATACTTCATGCCCTCCCCTGCTAACAAGACTTAACACATCAAGATTGCTGGCTGTGATTGCAATGGAAATGATCATCTGATTCATTCTCATCACATGAGAATAAATTTGATGATATAGATATTGTCTGGAAAGTCCCGATTGTCATAATTGAAAAATTAACCATAGTTTTAACCAACTACTCACTGGTTTTTAAGTGACATTGTTAATTTTAGTTATACTGTATAGTTTGAAGCAATGATAATGCAAAAAATTGTAACAACCTTCATCAACCAATGCTGTTCAAAAACTAGATACGAAATTACTTTTGCTAAAGGAAAGTTTCTTGTTAAATTTTATCCAGCCCTTACAGAGTGTTGTAATATCCTGAGACATGATATGGTCATCATGTAAATCTCTTTGTATTAGGAATATAATACTCTTCATCAGGTGTTCCTACTTGCAATGGATAAACATTAGATTATGTAATTGATTTTTTTCCCCATTACTGACACACATCTACTTGGAAACGGAGCTACCTCATGGCAAAGAAAACCTGGAACCTCAGTTTGTTTATTTGTCATTACCCAGTTGAGGTTTGCTTCAAACTAACAAGCCAGTCTCATGTAAAAGGTTTAAAAATTTTGTTCCAAATAATGCAAGTGGGTAATTCTTTACAGTATGGATACATTTGTCAGAGACGCCCCAACTCTACATCAAAAAGTATATTCACCAATCAGTTGCCGTGACTGAGAGGGTTGAGAGGTGGCTCTGCCCCCCAGCACCCCCTGGAAAGCATTATCTTCACATTGGTATGCCGGGAGAGGGTTGAGAGTGGCTCTGCCCCAGCAGAAAGCATTATTTTGGTATGCCTGTAGAGCTGAAACTTGGGAGCACTGAGTGGATGTATGCTGAGATGGCGTTCTCCGTGAATTTTCCCTTAATTTGTTGCATTATCGTTTGTGTCTGCAGATTATTTCTGTTGCATTATCGTTTGTGTCTGCAGATTATTTCTTGTACCAACTATTGAAACTTTTTATCCTCTGCAAGAATATCATATTCAGTTTGCCCTAACTTAGTGTGTCTATACCGTAAAGATTAACTTCACACTGGCAAGATAGAGCTGAAACTTGCTTTCTCATGAAATCACTTAACACGGGTGAATCACCTGAGAGAGGGTTCCTGCTATACATGATGTATCGTAGCATTTTATCATCAAGGAACCTCTCTAAACTTTATCTAGTTAATCTTTACAATATGGATGCACTAAGTTGGGGAAAATTGAATATGATATTTTTGTAGAAGACAGAAAATTGCTATAAGAAATAATCTGAAGACATGAATGGTAATGCCACAAATAGTGTTAAAAAGATTGCAGAAAGCTCTGCTCTCAGCCCAAGTTCACTCAATGCTGCTGAGTTTTAGCTCTGTCTTTCTGTACATTGGAGGTGAAGACAATGTTACCACAATATATGCTGTATCATCTTGGTGATTGTGATGCTAGAAAATTAGTTTTTTTCTAATGTGATAAAGGTTTTTTAGTAAATGTATATAACTTTAGTGAAAAACTATATATTCATGGTAATATATATTTTGTGTGAGTAATTAGGCTATATTTAACCCATAAATACCCAACCTACCAAATTCTCTCTCTCTCTCTCTCTCTCTCTCTCTCTCTCTCTCTCTCTCTCTCTCTCTCTCTCTCTCTCTCTCTCTCTCTCTCTCTCTCTCTCTCTCTCTCTCTCTCTCTCTCTCTCTCTCTCTCTCTCTCTCTCTCTCTTCCTACTTTACATCATACTAATTTTTATTCATGATTACAAGAAAAGAATGTCAGAATTATGCAAAATATATTTCAACATTACTTTATAAATTTATGGTACTTTTTTTCTTTGTGTATTTTGATTATTAGAATATATTGATATAAGCTGGTTAATACCATTCTATACCTGTCTGTAGGTTCTGTAGACTGTTCTAAAATTGAGTTGGCATTACAAAAAAGGAGTTCCACATTGCAGCACACACTGTATACCGTTTGTAAGATACAGAAAGATAATAGTGCTCATATAACCTGATGACTAAGGAGGTGTGTGAATATATGCTGAGTATTAGTATTAGAGTTAGTTAATGTGTGTGGGTGGGGGATGTGGGTAGGAGTGTGCAGATGTAGGTGTACAGAGGTAGGTATGGATACATATGTGTGATATGGAAAAGATCCTGTAAAGAAAGATAAGATAAGATAAGATAGAATTCCAGAGAATTATCCCTTATTTCATCATGTATTTGCTGAGGGATAAGATATTGCAGAATCTTCTGTTAGTTATAGGATTTAATAATCTATATGTAAAGCTTATATATAATTTTTTTTCAGGACCATAGTCATCAGAGATATTGCTGAAGACTGCAGAGCAGAATGCTTGAAGGTCTAGCAACATGGGTACTCAACAACTATTTAGGAAAATACCTGGAAAATCTGAACACTGATCAGCTATCCATTGGACTTTTGAAAGGTATGTAGTAATGTATTCTTTATTATAAAAATGTAAATTGTGTTCTATTCCTCCTCGCCCCTCTGCAGTTCATATTATGATATATGATTTTTCATTTTGATAGTGAATTTGAGTGTGACAGTCTGTTTATAGTGATCAGATGCTATTTTTTGCTCAGGTCACTGTCTTTCACAACCCATTTTCATGAAATATATAATTCCTTATTTTTATGTTTTAAGAAATTTGCTAAACCTATTACTACTTACCCATTTCTTACCAGGTGAAGTAGAACTTGAAAATTCACAACTCATTTTCATGAAATATATAATTCCTTATTTCTAAATTTTAAGAAGTTTGCTAAATTTATTACTATTTACCCCTTTCTTACCAGGTGAAGTAGAACTTGAAAATGTGCCACTGCGAAAAGATGCCCTCCGCCACCTCGACATGCCTGTGGAAGTGCGGGCAGGGTTTGTGGGGAAGGTTAAGCTACAGATCCCGGTGTCACGCCTCCGCTCTGAGCCCTGGGTCATTATCTTCGAACAGCTATACCTTGTGGCTGGCCCGGTCAAGTTGGATGAGGTATGTCTCAAAATTTGTCTGAGCTTACAGTTAAAAATTTTTCACCGTGCAGAAACTTCATGTACGTATAAAAGATATAAAAATATTTATGAACGCTTTTATGATTATAATGGGTTAGTTTCATGTGACTCATATGTAGTTGTAGCACAAGTGTTTCACCCTTTTACTTCTGACAGTACGATGAAGAGGCAGAAGAGGCCGCCTCGCAGGGCCGCAAACTTGCCCAGCTTGACCGACTGGAGGCAGCTTGGAGGGCAGAGCAGGAGGCACGGGAGGAAGCCTCTCGCTATGCTAATTCTTATTCTTCCTGGCTCAGTTATGGCACTTCTTTTATGACAAACATCATTGAGAACATTCAGGTAATGTCAGTTATGTAATTGTAACAAATAGAAGTATAAATATAAACACCCATTCTGTTTTTGATAATATATGTGTACATAAGTGGATAATTCACAATCTTGTTGATGTAAAATTGACAATATGTATCCACTCTGTTAAGATATTCGGATGTGGATGAGAGCTTCTATCTTATCTGATGCATAATATCTGTTGAAAGATAGATAAGAAAGTTATTATACTTATTTCCTTTAATTTCATTGCCTTTTTATGCTAGTTCTTCCTTATTTTTTTCCCTTAGTGTCTCATATCAAAACTTGAAGAGATATTTTGCTTGGTAAAATGCTTACAAGAGTGAATATGAATTATCCCTGCTATTTCCATTAAATTTTTTTTTTTTCAACCAAAATGTTTATTTTAAGACGAAAAGATAATATGAATGAATAGTAAACAGCAACAGCAATTGTAATACCATATAAACTATGATATATATATAAATATATATATGACCCTGTTTTTTTGCACAAAGTGCATATGTTTCTAGCTTACTAATGGAGCTTACTGACGCCTTTGCTTATCTCTGCTTACAGCCTACTTCAAGTGCGACTCCCTCTGTTATCTCTTTGAAGTGTTTGTTGATTCAGTGTCACGACCTTGGTCCCAGAGAGCGAATTTCTCGGCCGGTTTGTTAGGATTCTGCAAGGCCCGACCCAAAGAATATTCGTACACTTGACGTGCATAAATAAAGAAATAAGTGCATATTTATCTGTCTCGACATGCATATCAACCCGGTAAATAGATGGTTATAGGTATATCTATCAGATATATGGACAGATATGCCTTTATTTCTGCATCTGTATTTATGAAAATTCATTGGTCAGGCCTGGCAGTTTTAAGAAAACCGGCTGTCTGTCTTGGGTGGTTGGGTTGAATTCCTTCGCCCGAGTCACCAGGTTAGCAAGAGTAAAGGCTCTCGTATGTTTGATCCTCTTCCTTGCGAAGGTGTAAGTTCCTTTCTCCCTCTGATGTTCTGACTTAATCCTTTCCTTTGTTTAATTCCATTTCCCCCTCTGATGTTCTGATTTAACCCTTTCCTTTGTTTAATTCCATTTCCCCCTCTGATGTTCTGGTTTAACCCTTTCCTTTGTTTGATTCCATTTCCCCCTCTGATTTGTTTGTTTATTCCATTTCCCCCTCTGATTTCCTTGTTTGATTCCATTTCCCCTCTGATGTTCTGATTTAATCCTTTCCTTTGTTTAATTCCATTTCCCCCTCTGATGTTCTGATTTAACCCTTTCCTTTGTTTATTCCATTTCCCCTCTGATTTAACCCTTTCCCTTTGTTAATTCCTTCCCCCTCTGATTTAACAAAGGATTGTTTGATTCCATTTCCCCCTCTGATGTTCTGACTTAATCCTTTCATTTGTTTAATTCCATTTCCCCCTCTGATGTTCTGATTTAACCCTTTCCTTTGTTTGATTCCATTTCCCCATCTGATGTTCTGATTTAACCCTTTGTGATTCCATTTCCCCCTCTGATGTTCTGAAACCCTTTCCTTTGATTCCATTTCCCCCTCTGTTTTGATTCATTTCCCCTTGATGTTCTTTTAATCCTTCCTTGTTTAATTTTCCCCCTCTGATGTTCTGATTTAACCCTTTCCTTTGTTTGATTCCATTTCCCCCTCTGATGTTCTCATTTAATCCTTTCCTTTGTTTAATTCCATTTCCCCCTCTGATGTTCTGATTTAACCCTTTCCTTTGTTTAATTCTATTTCCCCCTCTGATTTAACCCTTTCCTTTGTTTGATTCCATTTCCCCCTCTGATGTTCTCATTGAATCCTTTCCTTGGTTTAATTCCATTTCCCCCTCTGATGTTCTGATTTAACCTTTCCTTTGTTTAACCCATTTCCCACTCTGATGTTCTGATTTAATCTTTTCCTTTGATTCCATTTCCCCCTCTGATGATCTCATTGAATCCTTTCCTTGGTTTAATTCCATTTCCCCCTCTGATGTTCTGATTTAACCCTTTCCTTTGTTTAATCCCATTTCCCACTCTGATGTTCTGATTTAATCTTTTCCTTTAATTCCATTTCTGGGGTCCATTTTGTGGTTCCCAGGTGAGGGCTTTCCTTTTCTTCATCTATTTTGCACACACACACACACACACACACACACACATATATATATGCATATATATAGAGAGAGATTTATATATATTTATTCATATATCATATTCATATATTCATCCATACACAAACACATAAGCGCGCGCACGCAAACACACTCACAGAGCGACCGAGCGAGAGAGAGAGAGAGAGAGAGAGAGAGAGAGAGAGAGAGAGAGAGAGAGAGAGAGAGAGAGAGAGAGAGAGAGAGAGAGAGAGAGAGAGAGAGAGAGAGAGAGAGAGAGAGAGAGAGAGGCGACCCCGACAAGGCAAATATCACCGATAACATTCTACCGATAACATAACTA
>NW_020871069.1:177703-180203 GCF_003789085.1 Penaeus vannamei
GAGGGAGACGAGATAGAAATGAGAGAGAGAGAAGGAAACGAGAGAGAGAGAGGAGAGAAGGACGAGAGAGGAGAGAGAAGAGACTCGAAGAGAGCGGAGAGAGAGACAAGAGCATATCTCGAGAGAGAGAACGAGACGACGACGGAGAGAGCAGAAGAGAGAGCAGAGAGAAGAGGCACGAGAGAAGACAAGCGGAGAAGCGATCGAGAGATGATGATCGAGAGGAGAGAGAGAGGAAGACCCCCGACAAACAACAAAAATATGATGCAAATTGTCGCGTTCCATATGGTCCCCCTTCCCGACCCCCAAGCACAGTGACTCAGCCCTTTTTCAGAAACAACCCGAACAACTTTCTCCGCTTAAAATGCCGCCCACAACCGCCCTGGACAACCATATCCCGCCCACTGCTGCTCCTGAGCACCTCTTCCCCTGCCCACTGCTGCCCCTGAGCACCTCTTCCCCCGCCCACAACACGCCCACGAGGAGGAATTTCTCAAAACGAACGCACCGACGCGCTAAACTGAAGATTCACGGTCGAGTTAACCCGCCATTTCGAACACAAAGGCCGCGTTCGTTTCGAGACCGTGTCGAGCGATGCGTTTGGGCAGCGCAGCGCCATTTTAGCGTTTAGCGAAAATTCGAGTGTGACAGAAATGTGATGGAGTGCTGTTTCTGCTTCATTGTTAGTGATGGGGGTGGCCTGGCTGTCTCGGAGGGCAATAACGACAAATATGATAATAATAGCGACGTTCATTGATTATAATAGACACTTTGAAACCGTTGTAAAAGAATACTATGATTTTATTACCTCAGTTACGACTGCTACGAGTCATTTCTTATGATCATAATACTTATTTGAAAGAAATTATGATCCCAATAATCATAATTACAACTGTGATGATAATGGTAAATCAAATAAGAGAATAAAAAAGTGGTATCAATGTCCATCACATTAGACATTATCATCAATCAATGTTCATTTTCTTCATCCTTTCCTGAGAATATCCGCCTACCCCCCCCCCCCCCCCTCCTTCAGGAATTGTACTTATTTAACGTAGAACAACTGTAAGGTCATTGTCATCATACTAACCGCAAAAGACAAGAAAAAAATATAAATAAATATGAAAAAAATGTTAAATATATATATATATATATATATATATATATATATATATATATATATATATATCGAAAGTGCGGGCGGCAGACCCAGCGGCCTTCCCTTGACCAAGATGAAAGTTATCATCATCATAATCATAATCTTAAGGTATAATAAACCATCTCTTTATCTTCTCTTCATAACCAGAATATAAAAATTAAAAAAAAGGGCGGCGACATTGTGTCCTTAACCTTACCCAAGAAATATTATCCTCACAATCTTCATCATCACAAAAAGAAAAGAAAAAAAGGTTGATTTAGGGGGTGAGGGAGACACAGAGCACAAGATCCACCAGGTAGTTCTCATATCGTAATTACCATCATCATCGCGCCAAATAAGGGAGAAGATGCCCAGCACCTAACCTCCTTTCCTGGACCAGAACGAAAAACCAAGTCGAGTTATAGTTACCACTGAAACACGCTCATTTCAACTGTGTCACTGTGTAATACGTATTAAACATTCTCCCTTCGTCCGCATTGTATCACGAGGGAGGGAGAGGGAGGAGGGAACGGCCAAAAGGAAGGATAAGACGCCAAAAAGAAAAAGGAAGGAGGTGGGGAGGGAGCAGCCAAAAGAAAAAAGAAAGAGGTGGGGAGGGAGAAGCCAAAAGAAAAAGGAAGGAGGTGGGGAGGGAGAAGCCAAAAGAAAAAGCAAGGAGGTGGGGAGGGAGAAGCCAAAAGAAAAAGGAAGGAGGTGGGGAGGGAGAAGCCAAAAGAAAAAGCAAGGAGGTGGGAGGAGAAGCCAAAAGAAAAAAAAACAAAGGGGGAGAGAACAGCTAAAGAAAAAAACAAAGAAGGTGGGGAGGGAGAAGCCAAAAGAAAAAAGCAAGGAGGTGGGAGAGAACAGCCAAAAGAAAAAACAAAGAAGGTGGGGATGAGAACACTCAAAGAAAAAAAACAAAAACAAAGAAGCGGGGAGAGAGAACACCCAAAAGAAAAAAAAAAAGAAGGTGGGGAAGAGAACACCCAAAAGAAAAAGCAAAGAGATTAGGAGGGAGAAGCGAAAAGAAAAAGCATGGAGGTTGGGTTTTACGATCATAATCTAAACCATCATAAACACACACATCACAGGGAGGGTGAGGGTCGAGCCAGCGCCACTATACCTTGGCCACCACAAGCAGCAGGAGAAGGTTATCGGAATCGTCAGTGTCATCAGAGAGAGGTGCATCCTTTCGTCCGTTCCTCAGAGAAAGAAGGACGAGGGGATGACCCAGGAGGAGGAGGAGGAGGAGGAGAGGAGAGGAAGAGGAGAGGAGGAGGAGGAGGAGGAGGAGGAGGAGGGAGGAGGAGAGAAGGAGGAGGAGAGAGGAGGAGGAGGAGAGGAGGAGGGAGGAAGGAAGGA
>NW_020871069.1:185203-188675 GCF_003789085.1 Penaeus vannamei
ACACTTACTCTGTCTTTTTAGTGACAAACAATGAACTTTGACGCTTAACTAAGAAAAAGTACTTAGCAAGGGATCGAGAGAGAGAGAGAGAGAGAGAGAGAGAGAGAGAGAGAGAGAGAGAGAGAGAGAGAGAGACGAGAGAGATGAGAGAGAGAGAGAGAGAGAGAGAGGAGAAAGAGAAGAGAAAGAGAGAAAGAGAAAGAGAGAGAAAAGAGAAAGAGAAAGAGAGGGACAAAGACAGAGACAGCAGACACAGACACAGAGAACAGGAGACAGAGAAAAGACAACCAGGGGAACAGACAGACAGACAGAGAAATTAGTCGAGATAAGAACCGTTTCCCGTATTACCGTATACCGTATAGCGTTCGATGACTCAGCAACGGCGTTCGACTGTTGCATAAGTGATTTAGTGATGTTGAAAAGTGGCTTAGAGATTTCTTATCCGTTGCATGCCACCACCCCGTGTTGCAAATTATAGTGCTCGGTTTGTTGTTTCTGTTCCTGTTATTGTGAAAGAGTGCGAGGATGAAGAGGAGATGCCTGTGGGTGTTGAAAGAGATATAATGGGAGGGGGGAGGGGTGAGGAAGAAGAAAAGAGGGATGAAGGCTACCGGAGCGAAAGCATGGGAGTGGTCACCCTACTGGTTGTGCCGCGCCGCGTCCTCAGCAACACGCCCCGCAAACCAGGGGCCCTCCTTGCGCAGCAGGACGGGGCACCGGGAAGGAGGAAGCACCTTCCGCACGGCACGCCGACGAGCCACCCCAGGAGGGAACGCGACCCGGAGGTAGAGAGGAGAAGCACGGGCACGGTCGAGGAGAGGGAGCTTGAGGGACGCCTGCTGCGACGGGAGGGGAGGTGGGAAGGAGGTGGGAAGGGCGGCAGGGAGACGAGGAGCGGGGAGCAAGGGAACATGAGAGGAGGAGGAACCCGTAATCGACGAGGAGCGCAGAGAACAGACGAGACGGCAGGAATGAGGATAAAAAAGCAGAGAAAGAGAAATAGAGAAAAAAAACAAAGAAAGCGAGCAAGCCAGAGAGCCGGCAAGCACACAGACATTATGAGCATAGCCAACATCACCTCACAACCAGCATAGAAACGATTGGGCAAAAAAAGAAGCACCACTACTCTCTTTCCCTCCACTGTCCCTTTCTCCATCGGCCTCGTCGCCGCCTCTCCCCGCCTTCCTCCTCTCTCCTTGCCTCCTCCTATCCTCCACCTCTTCTTCTTCTTCCCTCTCCGTCCCCCTCCCTTCCCCTCCCCTCCCCCTCCCTCCCCTCCTCCTCCTCCTCCTTTACCTGCCCTTCCTCCCTCCTCCTGCCTCCTCCTCTGCTACCTCCTCCTCCTCCTACCCCTTCCCTCTCTCCACCTTTCGACCCAAACCCTCACCCCGACAAAATCCCAAGTGGTTACAAAATCGCGTTTCCCTCAACACCTCCGTGAATCTCCCTCTCCCTCCCTCTTCTTCCCTCCCTCCCCTCTTCCCTCCCTCCCTCCCTTCCCCTCACCCGCAACGGCTATTATCTTTTTTCTCACCTTGCCTTATCTCCCTTCTTTCTTCCCTGGCTTCTTCCTCCTTTTCTTCCTCTCTCCTTCCTTCTATTCCTCAATGTTTTCGTCCTTCCTTCTCTCTCTCTCTCTCTTCCTTCTTCCTTTGTGTCACTGCCTTCCTTTTCTCCTCTCTCCCTCCCCATGTCTTCTTACCTCCCTCATTCTCTTCTCTCCTCTCCTCTCCTTCCCTCCCTCTCTCTCTCCCTCCCTCCCTCCTTCTTTCCTTCCCTCCTTCCCCTCTTCTTCCTTTCCTTCCATCTTTCTCGTCTTCGGAGAGGGGAAACGGAAGAGAGAGGGGAGAGAAGAGAGGGGAGAGGCAGAGAGGATAGATGAGAGTGGAGGGGAGAGCAGGAGAGGAATAGAGGGGAGAGAAAAAGAGAGAGGGAGAGGAAGAGAGAAGAGGAGAGGAGAGAAGCGAGAGGAAGAGAGGGGAGAGGGGAGAAGAACGGAGGAGAGGGGAGAAGAACGGAGGAGAGGGGAGAATAGAGAGTAGGAGAGGGGGAGAAGGAAAGGAGGAGAGGGGATAAGAGACAGTAGGAGAGGGGAGAGAGAGTAGGGAGAGGGAAAGAGAGAGTAGGAGAAGGGAAAGAGGGAGTAGGAGAGGGAGAGAGAGTAGGAGAGAGAAGAAAGAAGAAGAGGAGAGGGGAGAAGAAAGGAGAAGAGAGGATAAGAGACAGTAGGAGAGGGGAGAAGAAAGAGTAGGAGAGGGGAGAAGAAAGGAGGAGAGGGGAAAAGAGAGAGAAGAAGAGAGATCTCCCGCTGGCGAAGCTCCCGCTGGGCTCATTATCGGCTTATGAGCTCACGTGTGTCACAGGGAGTGTGAAGTAGGTAGCGTGCGTGGTTAGATAATGCATTTTTTTCTTTTATCTTTGGTGTTTGTGTAAGGCAGCCTGTTGTGTGTGTGTGTGTGTGTGTGTGTGTGTGTGTGGTGGTGTGTGTGTGTGTGTGTGTGTGTGTGTGTGTGTGTGTATGTGTGTGTGTGTGTGTGTTTTTGTGTGTGTATGTGTGTGTGTAAACTGTGTACTGTGTATGAGAATCCCTGTATGTACGTTAAGTATTCACAACGTACGTGCGTGACCGTGAATGTATATCTGCGCACGCCGTATCCATGTGCGTGAATGCGCGAGTGTGTATGTGCGCACATCGTATCTATGTGAGTGCGTGAAGATGTAAGTGCGTGTGTTGACAACCCTCGCCGCAAGTGTCCCCTCTTACCTCCCAGGGCTGCCAACCCTCCCGAACCTCCCCGATGCTTAGTGCCCTCAAATGCTTTTCGATAAATACGATAAGACAGACACGAGATCGGGAAAGCCAGAGATACTTAGAGGAAGCAGAAAGGTCCCGATGAGGTGGATAGAGCATACCCGGGAGGCTTACCCTTAAGGGGGCGCAGGGGGGCAGCGGGGCAGGCAGGGCGGGGAGGCGGGGGCTCGCGCGGCATGTGGCATCCCTGTTGATGACTTCCCCAGGAGCAGTTCGGAGGAAGAGAAGAGGAGGAGGGGAAATGCGGAGACTGGAGGAGAGAGAGAGAGAGAGAGAGAATGACGAGAGAGAGAGTGAGAGGAGAGTGGAGAGGAGAGAGCACGCCGCGCGGTAGAGCTTGGCCGCACGCACGCGGGGCGAGAGAGAAGCCGGGCGCAGGCCCAAACCAGGCTGCGATGCAACCGCACGCACCCACCGCCCGCGCAAGGAAGGCCCCCGCCCGGCCCACGAGGCGAGCTCGCCACATGCAGCCTTGGCCGAGGTGGATTCCCCCTACATTTCGGCGCGCCCTCAAGCCGCAAGCACGCACCGCGGGCAGGGGCCGCTCGGCCCCCGGGGCCACGGAAGGCAGCCCCTACGAGCAGGCCCCGCGAGAAGCCAAGCCAACGAGCCAGCCCCTGCCCGAGGAAAACGCGAGGCAGACGGGCAGACCGACAGGCA
>NW_020871069.1:190068-223550 GCF_003789085.1 Penaeus vannamei
TGTGTGTGTGTGTGTGTGTTTGTTTGTGTATGTGTGTGTTGTTTGTGTATGTGTGTGTTTGTTTGTGTATGTGTTGTTGTTTGTTTGTGTATGTGTGGTGTTTGTTTGTGTATGTGTGTGTATGTTTGTGTTTGTTTGTGTATGTGTGTGTTTGTTTGTGTATGTGTGTGTTTGTTTGTGTATGTGTGTGTTTGTTTGTGTATGTGTGTGTTTTTTGTTTGTGTATGTGTGTGTGTTTGTTTGTGTATGTGTGTGTGTGTTTGTTTGTGTATGTGTGTGTTTGTTTGTGTGTGTGTTTGTTTGTGTATGTGTGTGTGTTTGTTTGTGTATGTGTGTGTGTGTTTGTTTGTGTATGTGTGTGTGTGTTTGTTTGTGTATGTGTGTGTGTTTGTGTTTGTTTGTGTGTGTGTGTGTGTTTGTTTGTGTATGTGTGTGTTTGTTTGTGTATGTGTGTGTGTGTGTGTTTGTGTTTGTATGTATGTGTGTGTGTTTGTTAGTTAGTTTTTTATGAGTTGGTGCTTTCTTATTGGTATTCTTAGGCATAGATGCAATGTAGGATGATTATATTACTAACAATAATAAACTTTAGTAACTAACCCACCATCCATCCTCCCTAACATGCTGCCCTATAGGATGTACAAGAAATTTCTAGCTCTGTTCACTCAAACCACGAATCCAGTTCCACGAGTTCAGTAAATGGAGACTACGAGGTAAAAAATAGTCATAATTTGACTTGCAAAGTTGGAGGCAATACAGAGAGAGCACAGTGTGTTAGTTTTTCAGAGGCACTTGCTCTGAGGAGTGACATAGAGCCAAGTGTGTGTGTCTGCAGTGCAGGCAGTGATAGAGGGGAAGAACCTCAGGTAACATAATAGTAAATATCACTGCACCTAAAGCTTTCTCTCTTTTGCACACGTCGAATAAGGAATAGTATGATGAAAGGAAGAAATGAGAGGTGGAGGAGGGACATTAGCAGAACTGTATTGATTTGCATTAATGGTGCATGTGGCTCTCGTAGAAGAAAAGTAAAGGTGGGGGAGACTTTCCTCTTTATTGGTTATAGTTCCTGATGGTCAAGCAACAAACATGTTCTAATTATTATTGGTTTAGGTCTATTATTTTATTTCTTGGACTAGGCAAGTTAGGTTACTGGGATGTACCTTGATGCATGTTTATCATTAATGTAGCTCAGATTATTAAAAGCAAAGAGCTTTCATGTTGATGGAATTAGTTGTGGATGGTTTCCTCTCATGTGATGGATATCACATGGTTTTTATTATTCACTTACATTATGCTTTGTGATTGTTGATAAGAGGTTACGGTGATGTCATAGCAGTAGTGTTCTAGTTTACTTGAATGGCCATATGAAACCAGTGACCTTCACTTTTTATTTATTTTTTTTTATTATTTATTTTTTTTTCATTCCTCCAGTTATAATAAAGCTCAAGAACATAAATTTTGTTTTTTATATTACATTTACTCAAAGATACCATTTGCTAATAACATTGCTTCTCCCCAATAGATTGCGCAGCAGATCAGTGGCATGCACATTGGTGCCGAGTCTCTCCAAGAGGGCCAGGCAAGGTGGGAGAGAGGAGAACCCGACTACTTAGGCCGTGACTCCTTTGCTAACATCCAGGCCTACATCGACTCCAAGATCAAAGGCAACGGAAAGTAGAAATGCTGCCGGACTCAGCATGAGTTGCGTGCAGAATGTTTCAAGATACAATGCCTCGCTTGGATATCTGATGTTGATCAGGGCAGCAACTGTGATTAGCAACTGTAAATGGGATTTTGTAGAAATGTTGATCTCCTTTCTTGGGGAAAGAATTGCAGACTGTTAAGCAAAGGATACAGTTGTTTCAGAAAATGTTTAAACTGACCATGTCCACTTACCTGCCAGTATCATCAACAGAGGGTTCTAAGTGTGAACTTTTTCTATATTCAAATGTATTTCATACTCTGTGGCATATTACATAATCTTCACTTCAGTGATGATGTTTTCAAACTTTTTTTTTTTTCTTCTTCATCCGTTATGGAAGATATCAGACAGCAAATAGATGCAGCAGCAAGTGACATGCCATAAGAAGCACCTTCTTGAGCTTCTGACAATGTTGAGGCTTTGATGGCCTTGAAAGACTGCAGCTTTCATTATGGTTTTGCTCCTACACTGCTTACTGTTTGATTTACAGTGAATCTCGATTTTTTTCTTTTCTTTTTTTTTTTTTTTTTTTTTACCTCTTTTGTTATGCACATGCAGTGTACTGTTGATTGGTTAACAGTCTAGTCTAATTTGTTGCTCAAATGTTTTTTTTGTTTTTTTATTTTTTTGTTATGGTGGACTCAGTGCCTTTCAAGGGGTATGATTGAAAGTGGGGTTGTGGGTCTTCTGACAGTGACATTAGGACATGATACAGAACAGCTCTCGTGCAATGTTGGGTAATTTAATTGTAATTTAAAATAAAAGATAATTAAATTTATGAACAAATATCTTGTGTTCAGACATTCCGTTTTACCCAAAATACTTACTAAAAAAAATGGTTCTTGATTCATGTATTGTGCCAAATAATTGGTGTGTGCCAATTGAATAAAGAAAAGAAATTGATTTGTCTTTAGTTTTCTTCTGGCCTCTTTCTTTTATTTTGTTTAGGGGCGGGTCATTTAATTTATGCTAGCTTACATTTAATTTTTTTTTGCAGATAAAATACCACTTGTATATTACATTACAAGGAACCTTTAAAAACCTTCTTATTGAATAAAATAAGGATATTAGTGTAATATACATGAATCATATAGGTGAATAATTATGCTCATCTATTGCAGATTTTAAAAACTATGTATTTCTAGACATTAGAACTTGCTATATGATTCATGGGTTCTTTAAACTCTTCAGGATTTCATATCAAGAAGCTTATAATAATAAATGATTGATACAAAAAAAACTGCTCTTGATGTAAATGGTCATTTTAGTTTGATCTTCGTTGCATTCAATGATGGAACTTTAATATATCCTTATATTAGTAAAGGTAATTCGAGGAAATAGAGCCAAATATCATAAGAGATACTATGCAGGTGGAACTACAAAATGATCATTTATATTTTAAAGGCCGAAGCAGAAGCTAAGACTGGCATGATTTACATCAAGTTATTGAAAATGTAATTTAAACTTTTTAATCAAATTCAATGTATTAATTTAGGTGGTTAATATTTATCAATAAATATAGTAAATCTTCCAACATTTGTGTAAATTATTCTGGAATTCAGTATTGTTCACACAGTACTGTATGTGTTGCAATGAAAGTAATGTAGTTTGATTCCAAAGTCAGTCAAAAAAGATAATTTAGGATTTCAAAAGTATCCATTGAAACTAAATTTCGTATTCTAATTATTAAGAGTTTGGAACATTCGTGCATGTTACATTACTACACTTAATAAGAGATATCGTCCTGTTCACTGAAATGTGTGAGAAAATGTCTTTCTGGTTGACGTAAAGTAATTTATTTTTTTTCTTTTTTTTATTCAATTGCAATTTTCCAAGTAAAGAATTGAAATAGTTTTGTAAAAATCCTATTTAATTTTTTTTCATTTAAGGCCTATCCACACAAGTGGGGATGATCAAAGGGCACAAGGACAGGCACAAATAGTCAGCATCACGAGCAGATAAACTACTCGATAAACATGGTTTCCTTGTTTTCTCGCCTGTACATCACCCTTAAAGTTACTTGCTGATGTATCCGCCAATCATGCCTGCTTGTGTAGACATCCCACTTGATATTCTTGCAACTCTTTGTACAGGTTTTAATATGACAGCATAAATGACCATAAATGTTGATATGGCCTAATATATAGTATCAAAGTAAATCATACAGCAAAGATAAGTTGGATGTATTTTCTAATACAGAGGGAGTGTAGTAATTCTCATTTTCATGTAACTGCTACTCATTTCCTTCATAGTACTGAAGACATGCAACTACTAAAACCCATTATTTTATTTTCAGCAAGGATAATGGCGCGTGTGTAACGTTTGCATGTGTGCACGCGTGTGTGTGTGTGTGTGTGTGTGTGTGTGATAGAGAGAGATAGATATGAGGGCATGCATGTCCAAAGGTACTCTTAGACCGATATACCAAAAATGCATTTGGTAAAAGTTTTGCTTACTAAAACTTTTATTTATAACAAAAGAATCAATATGCTCACCTAATTGCACAACAATTATGAGAATGTAGTGCATAGACATAAACGTATCAATGTTTATATTAAAGATGAAAGTATAAATAAACAAAACATTTGGATGTGTTTGTCCTCATATACTTTGTATATATAGGTAGATATACATATATTTACATTCACAATTACATATATACTGAAGTTTTCTGTCTACTGAATAGAATGTTTTTTTGTTTTTTTATTAAGAATTTAATGTCATTTATTAGACCAATAATGAAAAGGATTCAAAACTGGAACTTAAATACTTTAAAATATATCATAGGGAAAAACAATAACTTTCATTGTTATACATAGATTCAATTACCAAATTTCTAAAAATATAATTTCTGCATGAAAATGTTGTAAGGTGAAATGTGTAAAAAGATCATGCATTTTTTCATAATTACAGAGACCTTCTGAAGCTGCAATTAAGACATCATGTTCATTGTATTTCCAATATGAAAATAAAGGTTGAGAGGCATTAGATTTTATCATAGTTTACAGAATATTGTTTTCATGTTTAGTATGACACAATATATTGTGATATTTTTAGTAAGTAAGTAGTTGGCTTTCTCTCTCCATTTCTTCTCATGCTGTAAGGTTGTTAGGTAATTTTTCTCTGCATCCTTTCCTTATTTTTTTTCCTCTTTCTCTCTCTCTCTTCCCTTTTCACCTTCTCATGTTTTCCTTCTCATCATCCACCTCCTCTATGCTTTCCAATCCTTATTCCCGCATACTCTGCCCATCTCTGAAAATTAGTTGATTCAGCCTCGTAGTTCCATCCACACAACTGCTGGGCATATATTCCACGCTGTGTTTGCTGTATTACCAGACTGAGCAGTGCCCAATGGGCTTTGGCCAGTACCAAGCAAAATTTGTTGTCCACAGCAGGTATTTTGGTGGTTTGCCTGTATTTAGCAAGTGGATTTCCTACTTATGACATCACCACTCTTGCTTGCCACCCACTCAAAATGTTTAGATTAGGATGTGATTTTGTAATATTGGTTTCCTGTCACGCTGCATCGATAATTTGGAGGGGCCTTAACTGAAAATCAGCTGAAGCATATCTGTCTATCTGGTCATGTGGCAAACTGTTTATGAACACATGAACAGTCACACATATCCTTAATCTAATTCAGATTGCAGACAATAAATCATTGTGATCTAATACCTTTACATTTTATCACAGGAGTTTGGATATTTTTAGATAATCTGACAAAATTCAGTCATGATCTCATTTCTGTAGTTAACCAGAAGGATAACTAAAATGATAAAGCTGTTGATATTGATATTGGACATGGTTATGAATGAAAGAAAACACAGCCATAGTATGAAAATAAATTAAACAACATTTTAAACTCCTCAAGAGCTCCTTTTCAGATAAAGAAAAAAACAAATCAATTTTGGTTATTTGCTTTGTCTGATGAGGAACTCATGATGAATTCAAAATGGTATATTCAATTTCCTTTCATATCGTGGCTGTATTTCCTTTCATCTAGTGTAAATTTTAGTGTTTATGTCCATCATGGTTATGGAACTTATGTGAGGATACAGTGGATGGAGTGGTAAATACAAAACGCATGAATTAACTTGTGAGTCATTCACCATATAGAGGTTCAGCATCAAATAACTTTTGTTTCAAGTAAAACATGGCGTAATCATAAGTAGCTCTAAGCAGTGCATAATACATATTCCCTGCACTTCACATGGCCATCTTTCATAGGTTACCTAGACTACTAAGCAGCTTATAATATAAATACCAAATAAAATCAAAAGAGTATGAAAAAGTGTTATTGTTTTGAGGCGTCATTGCACTATATTCATTGTAAAGGATTTGTGTCAACTGTAGAATACAGAAAATATTTGTCTTCTTCAATTAAAGAGGAACTGATATCAAGGAAACTGGTGTTTCTTTCCAAAAGTAGGATCCTTAACCATTACTACTTTTAAGTTCTGTGTTAGACAAACAGTGATTCTGTTTTACATCATATCTAGACGTGTATTATATAATCTAATATAATAACATTTGTGCTTTTAACAATGTAATATCTGTTATATGTATTTGTGGTTAGTGTTAATACAATTCAGGGCATCAGTCCCCACCCCCCTCTCCCATGAAGCACCACGAAAAAAACGACTGAATGTGTAAACGTCTACAGAAACTGCAAATTTTTCATTAACTGATATACAATTTATATTCATGTATATGCATATATAAGATGAAGTTTAAAAACATAATATTTGCATGACTGTTTACATCAACTTAAAGGAATATTTTCATCATATAGATAGGAACAATGGAAAGATGCTGTATGTATTATCATATTCTTCTTCGGACTTATGCAATGAATGGTTCTAGATTTAATACCCTGACTAATTAGGTGTTATGAATTGGTATGTGGTAAGGTGTGTTAATTTTTTCATCTATAATGTTGCAGTATGTTAATTTCATATCCATAGAGTAAAGTATATTTTATTTTTTTTAGCTTGCATATTGATGCCTTTCTATATTTTTATAGTTAAAGTGACTTGAAAGTTATCATAATCCAACAGAGTAGAGGTGCAATAATAGTAACAGTCCAACTGAATTGACTTGTTGCAACAATCACTCCATATTTACAATCATATGTTTGATTGATTGCAGCACAATTTAGATTTGCTGAAGTAATTTAGGTACTTCAATTGTAAAGTCATATCAGTCCAATATGAAATAATTGAGTTATCAGTCACTGCTCTCTTAGTTCTCATTAACTTAGATCATACCAGTTACTACAAATCTTGATTCAGTGTTTTTTTTTATCTGAGAAAATTCCAGGGCTTTCTAATATTTATATTGAAAAAAAGTTGTTAACACAGGCATAATAATCAGAAGTTATGAACTGCAAAGGCTTCTGCAGTGTGTTTGATTTAGAGCCGTGTTTATGTTTGGTTCTCTGTTTGCACAAAAAGTTTATCATAGCTAACACTAGTATTATACATCAAGAAAACATTTGTCACAGGTCATTCACAATCATCACTCTTAGTTGTTCACATGCCATGCTGTTCTACATTTCCCCCCCCCCCCAACATATCTGACTCCATCTCATAAAATCCACAGATGCTGCTGCAAAACATCTTGGAACTGAGATCTTGACATGCCTTGTTCCTTATGGAAATCAGATTTTCCAAATGGCCCTTTCTTCTAAGTAGAGGAAACCAGATGACAAAAAGGATATTCAAAGATAATCCATCTTCATGAACAGAGACATGGCCCTTCTCACATATACTGTTACCGAGTAAGAAAGGTGTTCAAAGGAACATAAACAGAATAGAGATCTTTAAAACTTTTTTATTCATTTGCAGTTCATAAATGCCACTAATAGGTATTGGAATCATATGGTAATTAAGTCCAGAAGGTTATCATATAGACTGATAATCCTTTTGACACTTTCATGATGCTACTTTGACCTGATCTTTAGACAAAATTCTCTGGCCTTCCCTGACATGCTCTAGCTCCAGAATTACCTAAAATTAGAATTACCTAAAGTTAGCATATCACCTATAAATTTTAGACTATACTCAGGGTATCAGACTTCATGGAAAATAACAAGAATCAATGGCTATCCACAGTATTAAAACGATCTTAGTTTGAAGGCTCAAGCAGGGCCTTGGTGTGGCTCATGCTAGAACTTACACATAATAAGTACCATAGCTGCCTGCAATTAGAATTTCCTTAAGGAATGTGACCTGTATAAAAGTGTGACAAGGAGCACTTCTATATTTCAGCCACAGGTTACAGCCATATTCCATATGTGGTAAGTGAACAATAAGTCACCAAATTTGATCCTGATATCCAATGGTCACTTCAGCTTACATGGTATTTGTGAATCCTACGCAATTGCTGGTATGATTGTGACAGATATTGATAAAAGATGAGGTCTCTATCATAGGTACTGATTTCAGATTTGGCCATTCATCATTCTTTCGGATATTTATTTTCTCAATTCTAGCTGTAACAAACTTTTAGTAGAATGTAATCGTGCATGACCGGTGTTCCAAGCTTCATTGGTGCTTTGTTGCAATAACAAATACTTTACTTTTTCGTATTCTTCACTTTGTGTATTTAAAAAAGTATATATATATTATTTTTTTCATCCCATTCCTAGTCGTTCCCTTCTTTATGTTCTGATGAACCTATTATTCAGGCATATTATTATTCATTGTGCCTTTCTCAAAATATTCCTGTAAACTTGTCCTCCACTTCTTAGCCTGTCGTAAAATCCGAAACTGATTCCGTTTTCGGCCATTTAGAGTTTAGTGGGATAAGAAGCCTGCTTATCCCGTAACAAGAAAAGCATTGCGAATTGAAGATATTTATAAGAATTCAGCATTTTTTAATTTATGTTTAAACTTTGGCCATGTATACCCAGTTCTGTGAAGAGTTCCGGTATTGCGACATAACTGATAACCTCTTCGGACAAACAGGTGAAAAAACCCATATGACTGTACCTTCGAAATAAATGTCTCGATGATCTCTGCTATATTTCCCTCCTAGCATTACTAATACATGTTTTGTTTTGCCTTTCAAAATACCTTATAATGTAAATCAAGATATGTTACCGTGAATACTTGTCCATGATTAAATACAACTTCATTCACCTTCGTCGGAGAGGCATGACATGACAGTTCTTTTCAACTTTCGAATCTCTTTGTTCTTTTTATCACTATGTACTATTTTAGACATTAAATACATATACAACAAATGGGACTCCCTTCGTCAATATTGGTAGGCATCATAAATGTATAGTTTAGTTATTTCATCTTTTTGTCGTTTGTTAACCTGGTTTATGTAGAGTGAGTTTCGTTCAGTTTATGTTTGAGTTGAACGTCTTCAGTCATTTCTTTCTGTATAGGTATATTTTTGTTCTGAAGGGGCATAAAACTCGTAGAAATCTCATATCCTAGGTTTGCTTCATCCTCGATGCAATATGATGATCAGTTAATGCACGCCGATGGTTCTTTACCATACCCCCCTCCCTAGTAGTTGGTCCATGCTTCCACACCCACCCTCCTCAAATCTTCAACCAAGCAATTATTTTTTTCTCCACAATCAAAAGGAAACATTTTTTTTTCCTTACTGCATTGCGCTTCTGGAAATCTTTCGTCCCTGAAGCTGGTACACCGCCCGTCCTATGAACCATTGCTATACACGTTGTCAATGGAAATTAGCCCAAATAAGTAAAATACCGAGGATTTCTTGTAGCAAAGATAAATAAACCGTCGACCGGGGCCTCTACCTTAAAATTTACGAATAAACTTTGATGTGCTCTCCATTGTACAATTTAGTGTTTTTCAGCAGAGCAACATATAGAAGCGCACCATCGTTGTAAAACCGGTAGGACAAGATTTGTATAGAATTTAAGCCAGGTGTCTTCATTTTTACATTAAAAGTAGAGAATAGAGTGTGGTAGATTGCAAAGTTTTTTTTCGTGAAAGTAGATCACCGAATCCAAACGTCTACCCTTCTCTGTCTCAAAGGTTCTGAAATAAGTTGATCTTTTCCATTATTTATCTCTAAAATTCGCATTTCAGAGACAGAGAATAACATTCTTTTTTGCTCACTGATCCATCTGCATCCATAAATGTTTTGATCATATCCTTACACAATCTACAATCTTTACTATATCTAAGGTAAAATTCCTCGTAAATTTCCATTCTAACTCCTCAGACAATACAATAAACATTCATAACAAAACTACTGGCTATCAGAAGTTGGTCCAAAAAGATATAATATATATATGGCGATAGCACAATGTAAATCCAGATACCATATGATGCTGACGAGAGAATTCAACCGGAGAAGAGATGCTTATCTTCAGAAATGTGTCAAGTTACGAGTCGTTAAACAATTATGCTTCAATTATCGTTCTACTCCTGAGAACAAAATTTGTTTAATCTGTTTTGGTTACTCCAGTTCTGTTTAATATTGTTTCTTATGTTTCAAGATGTTGAGTATTACAATGCTATACCCACCCTTAAGACATCTCAGCTCCAAGAACGTGCTTATTGAAAGAGCTTGGGGATTTTGTTGGTGTGACTCTGTGAGTGTGTGTGTGTGTGTGTGTGTGTGTGTGTGTGTGTGTGTTGTGTGTTGTGTGTGTGTGTGTGTGTGTGTGTGTGTGTGTGTGTGTGTGCGTTGCGTGCGTGCGTGCGTGCGTGCGTGCGTGCGTGCGTGCGTGCGTGCGTGCATGCGTGCGTACGTGCGTGTGTGCGTGCGTGCGTGCGTGAGCGTGTGTGTGTGATTTGAATAATATGCCATATCATTCATATTAATCAATAGATTGAATATGGAGAATCAGTCAACATCATCACTTAGAAAGAGAATGGCGTTTTTTATTTTACGATTGTGATTATGAGCAATACGATGGCAATAAACTGGTCTGAGATTGCGGCAGGATCCGGTGTGGAAATTATTTTAATATACTCTCTTGGGACTCTTAATCGGTTAAAAATCACCGATTTTACTCCTGCATAAATAAAGGATGTGTCGGTTTAAACGTGTTTAACCTAAGGCAGTCTTTACTTCTCTTTCCATTAACCCATTCAAATTTGTACAAAAAAAAAAAATAATAATAATAATAATAAATAAATAAATAAATATATAAATAAATATATAATAATAATTTACTTATATCTTATTAGTGAGCGAATCGTAATCTTTTGTCAAACAAGGCGACCCACGTCATTATAAAAATTGATTAGTCGCCAAAATTTAACCGCTTATTTTGAATAGGAACGTGACATGAAATGGTAACGGTCAACCTCATTGTATTGAAAACGTGAGGTTTACATCCTTGAGATACAAGCGTCATCTTTTTGGGTGCAATATGAAAACCATTATTAATATATAATTTTCAAAATGGAGAAGAAAATTCATATCTCCATAAGAATCTTTGGGACTGTTAATACTGACAAGATTGGCAGACGAAATTTAAATGTAACAAGCACAGGGTATATTGCGCAGACTTAAAAATAACAATTAAAAAAAATTGAAAAATATATTCAACTTTTATGGCGACCCATTTTGTGCTATGAGTCCATGGGTTAAAAATATTTTCTGTGCCTTCAATAAATATTTTATATATCTATGAAAACTGACAATGATAAACAGTGCATATCATTCTGTCGCATCCTGTATGTACAGGAAGTGAGAATGTTATTAATATCAAGATCCCTTTAATATTAACCTTGAAACGTTATCCATTAAACCTCTCTCTTCATGAATTTCATACTTGAGATTTCGTGCTCAGAAATTTACATTTTTGTAGAATCTTCATGGTTTAAAGATACATTTACGAAACGAAGAGATATGGAAAATCGGCGCTTTTAGAAACACGATGCTCACTTTTCCGCGCGCATACGTGTCTTGGATTTTTTTGCCGATTTTTCCTCTTTGTATGTTTAATCCTTAAAGGTTTATTTTCGCACTATTCTTCTTCTGTTGCTCTTTCTCTCTCTTTTTTCATTCGTTTTTCAGTTTTTATTCATGTAAATTAATTTATTAGTTTTGTTGGTATTTGCCGCTGTTTCTTCTGATATTCCCTCTTTCTCTATCTCTCTCTCCTTCTCCTCCCATCACCCCCTCTCTCTCTCTTCTCTCTCCCTAACTCCCTCCCTCCCTACCTCCCCTCTCCTCCCTCTCTCCCCTCTCCTCTCTCATGCCCCCTCCCCCTCCTCCTCTCTCTCTCTCCCTCCCCTCCTCTCTCTCCTCCCCCTCCTTCTCCCCTCTCCCCTCCTCCTCACTCCCTCCCTCCTTCCTTTCCTCTCCTCCTCCTCTGTCCCTCCCTCCTTCCTCTCCCTTTCCCTCTTCCCCCACTCCCTATTCCAACGCTCTGTGCACCTGTAACCTTCTTCTACCGTAATTACCTAACAGGTGCGGTGCAGAAAGAGGCTAAATTATTTATAATTACGTTAACATCTCCATCACAACAGTGCATAATCAGTGAAAATAGACGTACAAATCCGTTAATCCACCAAATAAAGATTTTCCTTAATTTAGCGCCGTGCCATAAACACCAAAACAAGTGGTTTCCCTCATAGCGCGGAGAGAAAGTACGGATGGACCGTCACAGCCGAGTGAAAACCTGTTTGGCCACGAAAACGGTCCACTTACCCGGCGTACGTAGTGGGGGAAATATGCAAGGATTGCCCCATCGTGATCATTATTCTGTTTTAGTTTCTTATTGTTGGATTCTTCCTCATAAGCTCCACCACTTTTTTTTTTTTTTTAATTACTGAACAGGTCTGTTTTCCTTGCCTCTCTTTCTCTTTCTTTCTTACTTTCATCTCTCTCTCTCTCTCTCTCTCTCTCTCTCTCTCTCTCTCTCTCTCTCTCTCTCTCTTCTCTCTCTCTCTCTCTCTCTCTCTCTCTCTCTCTCTCTCTCTCTCTCTCTCTCTCCCTCTCCCTCTTCTCTCCTCCTTCTCCCGCTCTCTCTCTCTTTCCCTTCCCCACCTTCGCCGAATAACCTCAATACGAAAAAATCTGTAATAATTATTATCCTCAGTATAAATGTATTCGAAAAAAACAAATAAACATATTAATGGCAAATCACCACGCGATTCATTAACTACACCCATTCCTAGAATATTCGAGACCATTATCTCTCTCGGACAATGAGGACTTTCCACGTCAACAGTGAGTGTCTGTTGTCACTACCTCAGCTGGGACGAAAGAGAGGGTTGCCATGGTTACCACCGACGCCACACGCTCGCTTGCAATGATTTCTCCTACATATCTCCCCTATGTTTAGCTTTATTGTTTATCTGTTCTCTACACTTCTACAAGGAAGCATAACATGTGATTAGTATGTACATTAGTACTTATTTTTCTTTAGTTATGGTAAGGTTTGATTTTTTTTCAATTACAGGTTACGGTATTTGAAGCGTTTAGACTTTCACTTTTGGAATAGCGGATAATGGAAGGACAGGCGATCCCTAAGCGAAAGATAGAATTACAAGAATTATAATGTGCGATGCAAATATAGCCAAATTATGTAGTAATAGCAATGATAATTTGAGAATGTGATGATATTAGATACTATCATGACACTTTTGCGAATGATAATGATAGTGATAACAATCATAAATTATTATTAGCTTTATTGTAACAACAACAATAAAACAGAAATAGAGGAGGCAATAACAGAAATGACTAGAGGTGATAGTAGTGATAGTAATACAAAAACAACCACCACTGATACAATGATATTAGTAGTAACTAGTAGTAGTAACAGGGGCATTAATGATAGTACCAGTAATACCATGGGCGGCACTGGATAATCATGGATAAAGGTCTCTCCCCCCCCCCCTCTCTCTCTCTCTCTCTCTCTCTCTCTCTCTCTCTCTCTCTCTTCTCTCTCTCTCTCCTCTCTCTCTCTCTTCTCTCCTCCCTCCCTCCCTCCCTCCCCTCCCTCCCTCCCTCCCCCCCTCTCCCTCTCAATTTCTCTCTCTCTCCCTGTCTGTCCTGTCTGTCTGTCTGTCTGTCTGTCTGTCTGTCTGTCTGTCTGTCTCGTCTCTCTCTCTCCTCTCTCTCTCTCTCTCTCTCTCTCCTCTCTCTCTCTCTCTCTCTCTCTCTCTCTCTCTCTCTCTCTCTCTCCTCTCTCTCTCTCTTCTCTCTCTGTCGTCAGTGCAAGGGAAGGCTGGCCATGCTCTCCTAAGGTTTTGTTGTTGATGATATTGATTATGATAAAGGGGATCATGATAACGTGGATGATGATATTGATATAATGCTGATAATGATGGTGGTGGTGATGATGATAATGATAATAATAATAATAATAAATTATGATGAGAAAAATAATGATGATAATGAAAATAATGACAGCACTGCTAATAATAATGAGAACAGCAAATAATAATAATGGTGATGATATTGACAACAAAAATAATAAATGATATTAATAACAATAACAATAATATAGTAATAATGATAACAATGATGGCACTAATAATGAGAATGAGAATGATGGTAATAATAATAATGATAATAATCATCTAATGATACTAATAATGGCAATGATAATAACAGTAATGATAATAATGATGATAATCATAATAATTATATAATATATAATGATAATGATAAAAATGACCGTAATGTTAGTAGTATAGTAGTAGTAGTAGTAGTTGTAGTAGTAGTGGTAAACAATAATAATAATAATGATACAGTAATAGTTATGGTAATAACGATCAAAAGGATTAATAAGTAATACCTTTAATGGAAATTGGATAAGCTGCATTATATGTTATTTCTCTTCATTTCTCATATTTTCAGTCTCTCCATTCTTCCTCTTTTTAGCGGATATCAAACTTTCTTTTATTCTAGAAACTCTTTCCTAGACAAAACACATGTATTTGTTTTCCAGTATACCTTTCACCGTATTCTAGAAGGTGCTGCAGGTTATAAATGTATGTCACTTCCTTAACCCTCATTCGCTATGCAGGAACGGTCAACTGCAGATTTAATTCATTGGAAAGGAAAATATTGATTGAGTTCTGATGGTGATTATAATTTTCACAGAAACAGATAAGGCCAGTTAAGAGTCTGTATTTTAGGGATGAATATATTTACTCATTCCTCTCTTAGACGAACGTTCACCGATGCGTCCGGATTTTTGGATATTACCCCAAAAAGGTTCTTTCTTACGGTGTATCAAAGAATAAGCATAAAAAATTAGCAAATAATGATATCAAGATACTAATGAAGGTACGTAAAATAAGGAGATTGATCGCAATTATCGTTAAGAAGAATAGAAAAACGCGTCAGCTTACACCTCAGAAATAGTTCTCGCTTGGGTCGGCGTTATCGTGACGTGTACGTGTTGTTTCGTCGCGAGCTCATTGGGCGCTCAACAAGTAGCAGGGATGGATCTCTGCTGGAGTCTCGCGTTGCTCTTATCTCTCATATCGTTTTGTGCTCAGTCAAACGCAACACAGACGCTTCGAATACAAGTACAGCTTCAAGGGCCCTTACTTGGCGCAGAAGGACAACCTCGTGCCCTTCTGGACGTACAGTGGAAGTGAGTAAAGGGCGAGAGTGCGGGGCTTGACAGCTCGCTCGGGCCGGTCAAAGGGGTCGTCTCTGCTAACATATGCTCGTACCCTGGGCATGGGGCACCTTCCCTCGGCTCCAGGGGGCCTCGCGAGTGGGTTGGGCGCTGGACGAAGGGAATTTATGGAAGTTCTGAAGGGGCTGGTGTTGACGGTGGCTTTGTAAGGGCTGCGGCGAGGGCGGAAAAGAGGTTTGTTTTGTTGACATGGAATTGTAAACATATGTCAGGTCTCATCCGGAAAAGGCTGAAAAAGTGTGTCATGGGAGGTTACAGTTTGTCTGTGTGTGTATTGTAACGCCGTGGAGTACTTAGAAGTCTTTTAATGTCTGTTCCATATGTTGGAGGGAAATTTCCTGACTCACATAGGACAAAAATTCTGAATCAGCTGTTTTCCAGTTTAGAACACCTGGCCTATAACTCGTTCTTGCTGCTGAAATTGTAGATACTAATTAAGCTATAATTTTATGTCAGTGAAGGCTGTGTTAAGATTTATGCGCAGAAAGATTAAGTAAACCTCTGTTTCCGTTTCTCTGAGAGAGCATCTTTGACACATTGATTGTACAAGTCTAGTATGTGATCCTACGCGGCTGAAATTAAGATGAAAGCCTAATTGCCTGATCCAACGTCTTGCTAAAATGGAAAATTGAAAGGAGGTTTGTTGCATGTGAGGGTGTGAACTTATGGCTGAATGGAAGATGGAATCCACATGTAGCGTGAGGGAAAAGAGTGCCATAAGCAATTTTATATGAATACAATCTTTTTTTTTTTGTATATTTTGGTTTGGATTAGTTACCAAATCAACACTGTGCTGGCAAGGATTAAATAGCATACCTATTTGTGCATATAAACTACATTAGTGCTGGATATGATCATTAAATGTACTAACCAAATAAGCACCATAATAAGATTTGAAGGGATAAGTATTTGATATTAGTTTAGCACTGATAGGCATACTGGCTGTATTTATTGTCGTGTTGAATTGGTCACACGAGCATTGATCTACAAACATTGCTAAGAGATTTTGGGTTCCTATTATGTCTTGCATTTAGATTGTCACTTATTAGTGTTATCTACTAAAATCTTGTCATTAAAATACTTAGTGTAGTTTCAAAACTATTACTCTCTTATTCTTACATTTCTTGTATTTGAACCTTGCCATATTTGGCAGTATCCCACATAGTTATGTTTCTGATTTTTCTATAAACATTGTCACATAGTTTCATGGTTTCTTTCTAAACTCTTTTAGTAATGGAATGTGAGGATCTGTAATTAGCATTTAATTTTTTTATGCCTAATTATATTTTCTTTTTGCAAAAAGAAAGCCAGAGATAGTTAACTTTCTGCTTTAGGTAATTTTTCAGAATACCTTCACATAACTGATCAAGATGTTTTTTGGTATCATTGGATTCCTCTCACTACTATCCAAATATATGGAAGTTACGCTACGGAAAATCCCATTAGCAAAAGTCTTGTCCCCAATAGCAGGGAGGCATGAAAGGTACTAGGGAAATTGAAGGGTGAAATATGAATAATATACACAGAATCGGTTACCACAGTGTCTAATTCCCCTGGGAGACTATTGCCCCCAGTCCTTGCAGGTAAAGACAGAATCCACAATTTATTTACGGTAAGGAAGAGCATATGTGACCAATATACGGAAGCACCTGATGCCAAGTCTGTCCTACGCTCTCTCTTGCTGTACATGTGTGGGGGATTCTTTGTTGTTCAGGGAGGATTTGTGGGATTGCAGCCCCTGCATTTAACAATATATTTACCAGTTCTCTATTATTTATAAGTTACCCTGTAATTTCCCATGTACCATTCTTGCCCTCCCCTGAAATTGTGGCCAAGATTGTGGGTTGGGAAGGGGGGCTGGGCTCTGCAGCATAATATCAATATATTTGGTTAGTAGTGAGTGAGAGTAATCCATCAATACCAAATTTGTCGCAATTGGTTATGACAAGGTATACCAAAAAATTACCCTGCTTTGCATGTGATAAAGAGTAGTAGTACTCATCATCTTAAGGTGCTTTTGACCCATACTAGTGACATCTGTGTTTATATGGTATTGTTTTTATTGCATGATTGGGTTGTAGCGACTTTTTTGTCATCTGTACACTTTTCAGTGACCTGTACCCATAGTTATGGAAATAATGGGAACCTCTAAAGATATTCTTTTATTGATACTTTCAGAAGTTTTGAATTCATAATGTTTTAAATAGTCTTAATGTATTTTCTCAATGCAAAAGATGAACCTGATCAGAGATTCAACTTGTTTCCCCATCAAAAATATATTTATGGTCCTCAGTGTTTACATACTTTCTCCTTTCTTTGGTATTTTTTCATGTATGAAATAAAAGAATGATTCAGGAACTAATATGTTGAAAGAAATACTCGAGCATTTGTTATTTATCTTTCTTAGTGCCTACTTTAGGTATTAGTTAAGTAAGATATTAGATTAAATTAATTTTAAAATACATCTAACCTTAAGCTGAGCTTCAGATAGTTACATTAATTATCTAGACTTTAATTATCTGGAATAGGACCTTGTGAACAGAGGGGAAAATCTAAGGTAATGGCCACAAAGAAACCATCAGAGCAAAGTGCAGGTAAAGCCATGATTGCTTATTGAGAGTTCATGGACTTGTCCTTGCATAGCAATGTTCAGCAATGCTCTGACCTCTGTGCTTGTACCTTAGCAGAGGCAAACCAATCTCCGTGATGTATATTCTGGCAAGATAGAGCTTGAAGACCTCTAGGCGTTTTAATGTAAAGTATGGAAGTGGTCCAGGCTCTGCCTTGTTCAATATTTATAATAATCTTTTCATGGTCTTTGCTAGAGTGCTAAGTGCAGATGCCAAACATTATATAATACATTCCTATTTTGGACATTTCCCATTCATGCATATATTTCTGTGATGGATAGGTGCTATTTCCAAATCATATTCTTCCAGATGCAATTGCAAGCGAAGAGAGCGTGAGAATCACTCCATCTCTGCGGAGTCAGAAGGGACAGATCTGGACTAAGAATCCTACAAACTTCGAATGGTGGGAAGTCGATGTTGTGTTCCGAGTGACGGGCAGAGGGAGAATAGGTGCTGATGGCTTGGTAAGTGTTACTTCTTAAATAATTGATCCATTTTTTGGGTAGATTTGTCTTTGTCGAATTAGAAGATTTGTTTTTTTTTATTTTATAGTTATCATAAATAGAAAATCTAAAAACGAGCACTTGTATACTGAGACAAACAATGTGTTGAGGAAGTGACATTGAACGGAATACTCCAACTCATGATAATTATTTTTTTTTTTTGGCTTCTAGGCAATCTGGTTCACTGACAAACCAGGAGTCGAGGGCCCTGTGTTCGGTAGCTCAGACCAATGGAATGGGTTGGGTGTGTTCTTTGATTCCTTTGATAATGACAACAAGCGCAACAACCCCTATGTTATGGCTATGGTCAATGACGGTACCAAAGTCTATGATCATGAACAGTAAGTATATTAACAGTGCACCATTTGTGGGAGTTATTGATATTTATTTTTTAGTTGTTTAGGTATACAAACGGACTGTACTGGCTTGGGAAATATCGTGATTAGCAGGGATAAGGTTAAGGAGCTATTTGGATCGCACAGTCAAGTTAATGAAAATTTGTGTTTCAAGTTCTCTCAAGTTGGGTGACTTAGTCTTTGACGAGTGTGGTCCTGTTGTAGACTTTTTCTTTATAACAATTCGTATTGCACTTTAGGTAATATGAATAAAGTCTTGATTTCTATAAATGAAAGTGAAGAAAATCATACGGGATCTCACAAGAAAAACGCATGACACTTTCAGATAATCAGAAATCCGCTTCTTGCTTAAGATTTAATTTTTTTTAATTCTAGTGATGGGCTGAGCCAACAATTAGGAGGATGTTTGCGAGACTTCCGTAACAAGCCCTTCCCTGTAAGAGCGAAAATTGAGTACTACAAGAATGTCCTAACGGTAAGTTTGATTGCAAGGATTACCTGTCTTATTATTATGAATTGAGAGGGTGGGGGTTTAAAGATTTATATGCATTGATTAACAATAATTTTCTTTAATCATAATTTTGCATACTGCATTTAGAAATGTAGGAAAGGATGTTTTATTATCTAGTGTCCAATAAGTAACAATACTTTTACCTTTTAAATTTTGAGGTATGTTTTAGACATTTTGGTGTAACATTGTTTAGCATAAAAAAATCCTGTATAGGTATTTTTGATAGAGGATTTTTTTTTTGCATGCTACCAGAATGATTTTAGAGGGTTTTGGAATATTAATAACTTCATGTGGACAGGTAAAAACCCAGCTGATAGAGTATGATTATTCAAAAAATGGAAGAGGAGGGTGATATAGGGGATGAAAATGGGACTAGGTATGATGAACCAATACAACCAGTGGAACCATATGAAAAGTTCAACCACCACCACCTCCCCTAGACAACTGGTGCCCCTTTGTCGGAGTACGATGATTCACAACAACTGCCTCTCCTGACTCGTCAACCACTACAAATTTGCCTGGAGATGGCTCTCAGTCGACTACCACTGCTTGGTGGGGTAGTGAGGAAGCATCCACAACTATAAGCCCAGAGAGTGAAATAATTGCCGAGACAGAATACACGCAGGATGCCCCAGAGAGCAGCCACACTTTTGAGGAACCTGTGCATGAGAATGCAGAAGGTGAGATGGAGGCTGGCTGGGGGTGGTTTGGCACCAGTGAGGCCACACACACAACGGAAGAACCATCAGTGACCTCGACACCTAAGCCCAACAAGAAGACCAGGAGGAGGAGGAGGAAGAAGACCAGGAGAAAATAGAACGAAGAAGAGTAAGAAGAGGCTGGGGAGCATGAGCCCGGTAGGGAGGCATGATGGAATGACCCAAAGAGTGGCGATTTGTGATTCCAATTGACCAGCTAATTAAGAATTATAGTACAACCTTTCTTAGAACAAGTAATTCAGTGTGTGGTGGTGTGAAACTCCCTTAATGACTTTAATTCCGAGTGGTGGTGTTAATCCTTCTAATATCATGCAGTGAAAATATTAGATTGTGGTAAGTGTCTCCTGTTGCACATGACCTCATAAGGTATAGGCAGAATCATGCTTTGTTTAAGCGACCTTTTTTTGGGAGGTTTTGTTGAAAAATTGAACAAGTGTGAGAGAACGTATAGTGTAACCATACTTCTCTTTTTGTCTTTCCTGTTACCAGAGATGCACTAAGTAAGCTTTTCTTGTATTCTGGAATTTTAGTTAAGAAAACAACAACAACAAAAAAAAAATTACTGTACTTAAAAGAAACCAGATGTTTTATAGATGCATATTAGAATATTATACAAGAAGAATGATTAAGGTACTCTCACTTTTGTGTGAACAGAATGCTATTTCATTAATAATTACGGAAAGCAATTGTGTAATAGTTGTGAACTATTTTTTATTGCATGTGAAATGCGGTACATAACATTAACAAATCCTGGCTTTTTTTCCCCCTACCTTTTTGATGTTGATTTGTTTTACCTGAAATGTTCTTGTGCAGGCTGTTATGATATATGTCTTTACTTCTACTATTTTAATATTTTAGTGTTCATATATCAGAATATATATTATCAAGATCCATGCATAAGAATCCTATTAAAAGGAATTCATTTGTGGGACTTCTTATGCTGGTAAGATGTTAATTAATATTCTGATTTGGTGATAATTTACAGTTGTTACTTGAATTTTGAATGTTCATCTTATATTTGTGATATTTCAATTTTGGTGAAGATGTATTTATGGTCTTGGATCCAGGATATTGAACCGAGTCAAGACTTTGAGCTAGTCTACTAATTAATCACAATTTTGTTCATCTTTACACAGTTGATGATCCATAATGGAATGACGAATAACGAAAAGGACTACGAGATCTGCATGCGAGCTGAGAACGTCTATATTCCTCCAAGTGGATACTTTGGAATCACGGCTGCCACTGGTGGATTGGCTGAGATCACGATGTAAGATTTTGCTCTTCGAGTTGTCATGGGTGATCGTTGCTATCCGTCTTTATCAGCTCCCATCTTTTTTCACTTTGATCACATTTCTTGAAAGGGGACACTGCTAATCTTTGTCATCATGTTTCCTAATATGACTGTTCTTACTAGTTGTGTATTTGAAGATCATCTGTTCCAATGTTATTAGAAAATGAGAGAAGCAAATTATCATCAAATAAGCAAGGAAAACAAGGATTGGAAGGATCTTGATTTGACCTGAGATCCGTCCCTCCCCGTGACTTATAGCATAGTAAACCAAAAACGTGATAAACAATCATCAATAGACATTGTATTTTCAAACTTTGTCATATTTGGGATGTTCTTGGAATTCCATCTTCTTCTGGCTCCCCCACCCCCCCCTAAGAATGAAGGAATTCTCCCCAGGTCCTGAAGTTCCTGGTGACATCACTGAGGTCGCCTGAGGAGATGGCAGTAATGCAGGCCAACGCAGAGGAGGAAGAGAGGTTCCGACGGGAGTTCCAAGAGTACCAGGAGAAGACCAAGAAGGCGCGTGATGAGTAAGTGGCTCCAATTTTCATACTCTGATACTCCTCTTATTCGTTTCCTCTTTTTTTTTCCATACTCCTCTTCCTCTTTCTGTTCCTCTTTTCCTCTATCCCTGTTCCTCTTGTTTCCTCCTCCATTCCTGTTCCTCTTATTCCTGTTCCTCTTGTCGTCGTCTTCTTATTTCTGTTCCTCTTGTCATCTTCCTCCTATTCCTGTTCCTCTAGTCGTCGTCTTCCTCCTATTCCTGTTCCTCTAGTCGTCGTCTTCCTCCTATTCCTGTTCCTCTAGTCGTTGTCTTCCTCCCTATTCCCTGTGTTCCTCTCTATCGTTGTCTTCCTCCTCCTCCTTTACCTCTTGTTGTCCTCCTCCTCCTGCTCCAGTTCCTCTTGTCTTTTTCCTCCTCCTCCTGTTCTTGTCTTCTTCCTCCAGTCTCTATAGTTCTCTTCCATTTCATGTCCCTCTTTTTTCCTCCTCATTCTGTTCTTTGTTTTCTTCCCTCCTCCTCCTTCCCCTTTGTTTCCTGCTGCTCCTCTTCTTTCTACCTCTTTCTCTCCCTTTGCTGCTATTTTTTCCCATTCTGTCATCATATCAGCACAATAAAGATTTAAGTTTAAGCTCTGTGGACTAAAACCAAAGATAAGCAAGTGTTTTGTGGGAATTTCTACATGTGGGGAAAGGTCATATGTTCCCTTTATCAGTTTTGATTTTCTTTTCAAGTATTTCCATATATCATTTTTCAAATAATTCAAGATAGGCATTATTATTAATATTATAAAATATGGTTTTTCTTAGTTATATCTGTATCTTCACTAAATAAAAGCAATTGCAGTTATTTGTGAGATTGTTTTTTTGGAAAAGTACTTGAGTGTAAAAAGTACTGTCCAATCAAAATTCCCAGGTTTTTGTTACGTAATGATAAGTGGTTAAGTTATTATTGTGACGAGCAATGCATGATTTGAGGCACACTTTACCTGATTATAATGTTTTATGTGAATGTTAAACAAATATGGGTTTTCTACAAGACTGAAGTATTGTTCTTCTCTGTGGCATCAAGCTTATACAATTGATTACCCTAAATGAAATGATTGTTATTCACAATTCAGATTACTGAATTATGAGTGTGATAAAATATGTGCCTAATGAAGACTATCATTTGATATATTAAAGGGTAGATAATTATTTTTATTCAGTCGTTTTTTCTGCACTGTGAATATTGTCTTAACAATTATATATATTTTTCTGTTATCTGTAAGTTGCTTTGCTTATATGGCGAAAAGTGATATCATTCCAGACACACAGCTCGCTTGTTATCCCTACTAGAGACTTAAATTGCTTGTTGTCCAACCAGACACATAATTTGCTTGTAATCCTTAGGTATGTGGCACAAAATCCAGATTCCATACGCAAGGAAGCTGAAGAAGAGTATGAAACCGGAGAACAGAGAGAGCTGCGGCAGATCTTCCAGGGACAAGGACAGGTACTTGACATTCATTGCTGTTGAATATGGTGTGACTGAGTATTTGCCTGACGATGTTCTGTTTTGCTGTTTCTTTTTCTTGATTTTAAAGGAAAATAAATCTCTTGGCATGTAAAGTTCTCATATGCTCTATTTATTGGTGTATATAAATGGTATTATTTATTAATTTAAGGAAGAAAGATGATTTGATTATATACTCTGGGAAGTTATTAATTTCTTTTCTTTTCTTTTTCTTTTTTGTTTGGTTTAGATCCATGACCTTATTCGCAATCTCCATGCCAAATTGGACGAGATAATTGGTCGCCAGGAACGTACACTCGGCCTTGTGTCTGCAGTCCACAGTGGCATGGGTAAGGAAACATATAATTGTCAATTCATACAAGAATGATTGCCTTTTAATACTTGTAATATTTATCCCCAGTTTTCTTTTAGATGTTATATAAGGTTATTCTTTAGCAAATATCAAGAGAATGTGATGGAAAATGAATATGTATCATACTAGGATTTGATTTTCCAGGAGGGCAAGTTGCTCCTACTGGACAGGTACCTCCTGCACAGGTTGGGGCTTGCTGGGGACACTATCAGGCGTCACGAAGTCGACTCCATCCTGAATAACCAGAGGGACATTGTGGCAACAGCAAGAGATATCAAGTGAGTATTTTGTTTTTATTTGTTTGGCTGTGGGATGTAGGTGATTTAGGTGTTTGTGAAAGTACTGTCATTCTGATTTTGGATTATTAATTTTCTGTTACTTGTACTACTCATTTTACTATTTCTTTGCTGTAAATTAGAACGGTAAAATATATTTATTTCCTCTTTTCTTCTCCTCTACCTCCTCCTGTTTCTTTGCCTTCCTCCTCCTCCTCCTACGTGAGCCTTTGAATAGTTTATGATTGGAATTTTTTTTGACTTCCTCGGAAAGCAATGTACACTGTAGTGTAGTAATACAAGAAAGGTTGATATAGCAAAGGTTATGTTTTATTTCAAGTTCAGTAAAGATTGTTACTATTATTAGACCACTATTTATGGAATGTACTCTTTTGCAGAAACTTTGTGAATGATATCCACCAAAAGAGCAACCAGTTATTAACTAAGTCAGAAGCCTCAGGGCTCAGTCCAGCCAGTTGGTTATGATCTGCATGTTACTCTCAATGAGATGAAGGAAGGTCTGAATATTGTAAAGGTAAGTATCTGTAAAAGTTTACTTCGTTATTATGATTGCTTTTGGCATTATATCCTGTTAATTACAAAGTGGGAATGATTATTTTTTGTCTTCTCTTTGGGATTACCCCATGTCAAGTATAGTAGAGATACTTTCATTATTGGATTTTGTCCATCAGTGGTAGAAAGCAATATGGTCAAACATTGGATAAGCATTTTCAACAGTTATACCTCATGGATACAAATAATGCTGAATATTTTACATCACTGTGTCCCAGTTAACACAGTATGGTTTTTAACACCTATGGTATTTCCACAGCGTGATCTCGGCACAGCCAATCAGCGTTTGACTTCTGGGCCGCAGGCGGGTGCCCTCCAGTCAGCTGTGTCTCAACCGGCATGTTCATCACATTCATGGTCATCCAGGTGGTACTGCTGATAGGATATATCGTATACAGGTAAGACTGTCGCCATTTTTTCTTGTATCATTCCTTTTCTTTTAGTTGCATTTTCTCTTCAAAATTTGAGTGATGCAACTATATGATAGTGAATATATATTTTTTGTGTTTGATATTTTATGGCTTTTCTTGTCTATACTGGTTTCACTCTATATGTATTATTATTTTTTTTTTGAAGTTTATTAGTTGACTTCAGTTGGTTACTTTTGTATTCTGTTATATATCACTGCAAATTGAAATGAAGATAAGGGTGAACATTGCAAAAATGTAGAAATTCTAAGGTATAAAAGAGAATTGAATATCGAAACAGTGCAAGAGATATATTTGGCAGGTTTTAGTTTTATTTTCATGCGTCTCTCTTGGAGACATAATCAAAACTGGTGAAGTACATTCTGTTGATTGCAGAATTTGTTCTCATTCATACATTTTCTACATACAGTGAAGATAAGGGTTAGAGAAAGTAAAAGTATATCTAAATGTTCTCAATACCATATAGAGGGAGCAGTGGGGACTCTGAGGGCTGCTTAGTGCGGTGGTTCTCATCCCGCCATGAGCACTTCCACTAGCGATTGCAGTGTTAGTAAGTTAGACGACCCTAATCCAGGGAGATCATGACGATAACCTTCCAAAAAGCCCTTTTAACGTTGGAGTAACTTGTCTGTGCACCCATAACCCTGAAGGTTTTAGCTTGTATTTTTTTTCGTGTAATTTGTGTTTTTGTTCACTATTTTACTCTTTAAATAAGTTGTTATGCAGTTTATCTGATAAAGGAGTTGTTGCGATAGATTGTTGCTATACTAGAAAATAATTGGATCAAGAGTTGTTTCTGCTTTCTTGTTCCTAGTATAACAAGATACAGTGAGTTTAACTTTTGTTTCTAATAGAATTTCATTACCCTACTAATTGTTGATCTTTGATGTTCATACAAGTTTGCAGTGACCATACTTTTGTGATTGTGTCTAGGTTAAGCAAAAATTGCTAATGCAGTACTGTTGAAGGGAGAGATCATAACTTTGAGCTTATGTAGAAGCTACAAAGTAGCATTTTGTAGATAGTGTATATTAAGTTGTTGAGAAGTGTGAATGTTTACATTTAATTTTAATTCTTATAGATTCAAAAAAAAGTATGATGTATAGTGATGTTCTTTAGGTTCTTTAAGTTAACTCAATGATTATATTACATTTTAGCTAGATGTCATTACTCATATTGGGATGATGTCCCATCTTGTTTGGTCTAGCCTGCCCTAAGTGTATGGGCCAAATAGTTCTTCACTTATTTGGCTCTTACTTTGTTCATGGAAGCAAAACAGTCCCTCAAAACTGTTCTTAAAGCTCCTTTTTGGCCTCTATATAAACAGTCATTTATGCCTTACCCAAGAGAAGGAAACGGTAAATTTATCTTTCCTGCTTTTTTAATTGTGGCCTTTGGTTTGTTATGGCACCACAAGCTCCCTATGTGAGTGGTTTAGCAAATTATCTTTATTTAATATAGTTATTCATTTGTAATTTTTTATTCTATTGTGTGTGCGCTTGTGTGAATGTGTTTGTATGTGGGGTGCATGCATGATTACAGTATGTACATGCATGCTTGTTTCATCTATATATTTGTAGTATATTTTTTACTCTTATGACTACTCATGAATTTACTGACTACTGTTAATAGACTTTTTTCTCCTTGTTTCAGAGATAACAAAGATGCTCAAGCAAAGAAATTTTATTAGGCTGCCACACAGCTGCAAGAACTGGCAACTCCATATTCTCAGGAGTGAAGTCTTTCTTCTTTCTTTCAATTTTCCCTTGTAGATCACTACTTTTTATGCAGCAAATTTGTAACAGATTTTATTTTAAAAGACTATGTATGTCACTGATGTAGGTATTGTTATTACTGTTTGTACATCAAGACATTTGGAAATTACAAGTGATATTTGATCTGATACTTCGGGGACCTTCTATGATTGGGAAGCAAAATCGGTTTATTGCCATTTTGGGGCGCCTCCGGGCATTTAGGAAAACCACAAGGAATAGTATTCTTCTATTTTTATTTCTAATATTTTGGGGATTATTATTTGTGCAGGTTGTGTTACAACCTTCATCACTCATAAAGCTAGGATTACATTGTCAAGGGAACCGTTGCAATAGATGTGGGAAGGACCAAACTACCTACAATTTCAAAGCTGGTTGTTTAAAGAAAATATGCTGATAGGTTTTTCAGAATTGCACTTGTGCATTTGATTGTTTTTATGAATATTTATTTGCAAGTGATTTCCCTTCCCCCTTCCCCCCCAAAAAAAAAGATGTGTATGTAGAGGAAATTGTTTATAGAGTTTTTTGAAGTGCTAAGATTAGATAAAAAAAAGTCTTGCCTAGTTTAACAGATGGTCCCCTCCAGACATTTATTCTGATTATCCTTTCTCATTTATTATTATTATTTTTTTATATATAAGATGTCTTCCCAGCAGTATTTGTATCACTGAATATATATTTTTTGTCTCAAAAATCCAAAAGGAAGTGCATTAAACAAACCATATAGCACAAAAAATCAAGGGGATGATCATAACACGTTTAATTTTATTTACTTTCTCTTAATCATGTGATAAAGAGATATAAGATGATACCGTTCTCCTCATTGGAGGAAGAGCACAGAGAAAAAAAGTTTTATAAGTGGGAATGAAATTGTTGAAAGGAGTTTTTGTGTAAATATTGTCACAATGATGTAAATAGCATAAAACCTGTGTTTTATAGCATTTTGGGATATTGAAGAGGTAGTGTTGGTGTGGGATTTTCTTCCCACCCAATCTTGCTATGTTTAGTTTGAAGCATTAACATGAACCTGTTGGTGAAATACTTAAGCGCGTAATATTATGTCCACCTTGAAAGTATTTATAATATTTTACTGAACTCTCTAAGAGGTGTAGAAGTGTATGAGAAGTTATTTTTTATTTATTTTGCTGTTGTCCTAAAAAAAAATATTAATAAATAAACATTGAGCTGTGTTGTTGCTCTCTTGTAGGAAGAGGAGCTGCAGATGCAAGTGTGTGATTGAGTAGAATGTAATGCAGCAAATGTTTTATAAGTGCTTCAGAAACCTCCCCCTTCCAATTCAGTACTAGGATAGTTTACATTAGAGAATATCATTAGTCTAGCAAGACAGTTGTGCGGAAGTTGCAAGTAAGAAAATTTTGATCGCTGTGACTCCATTCATTAATACTAACATTCCCTGTCCTTGACCTCCTTAAATCTTTTCAAAAAAACAAAAAGAAAAAAGATCTTACTTATTTTTTTTGGAATGTGTTCTTGCCAATGGCAATTGGCATTCCTTTTATAGATTTAGGTTTTTAAGCTTCTCATTTTTCTTCACCTCAGCCTCTCTAATTCTCTATTTTTTTATTTTTTAAAATTTTTATTATTTTTTTTTTTGTTTTGTTTATTATTTAGGTAACTTTTATTTCCCACTTAACCAATCTGAGGACTTTTTGATACCTGGGGTATGGTTTACCTGTGCTTATGGTCGCTATTTTTCCTCTTCACAATTTTATTTGTTATTGCTCATTGGCACAGATTATAACAAACCAGATGTGAGATTTCTGTTTGATGTACAATTTTATTTTCTTCGCTTGTTGGGATTATGTTTAATTATTTGCAGTTTTACAAGTGAGATTATGTATGAATATATTACTATTCAGATTTGTAGCATTAATTTACAGACACTAGTTGTAGCGCAGAGCTCATTTTTATTTCAAAGCTCCTGGCAAATCGGGAGTTGGCAAAAATTTTACTTAGCATTGGATTTTATTTTTACAACCGAACTAGTAAAAGGGTTAATATAAAGGCATTGAAAAAGTGATCCCATTTTTTTTATAATTATGTGAGATGGAAAGTACGTTGTTGCTTTTAGTTTTTAATATTTACGTATTCACTGGTGAGTTGAATGTATTTTGTTAAGATTTTGGGATAAATTATTGAAATAAATGTTTTCTATTTTGAGCTAGTTTCTTTTACCTTTCAAATTCAAAAAATTGACCATGATTGATATTCAACTTGTTTTATTTGATACTGTGGTTAAAATGTACTAAAATCTAGTTTTACTTTTGTTTCTAACCCCCTCATCCCATGCCTGTTGTTACCGTAGGAAGTGGGGCATATTAGGAGACAGAGACGGGACCCAAAGCAAGGAATCACTCCTGCCTTGTGCTTCAGCCTTCGATTCCACTTATTTTGTACTTTTTTTCCTGCTTCCTCTTTCTGTTTCTCTCTTCTCCAACCCCTTCTACTATCTACTCCTATATGGTGTGAGAGCTATATTGAAAGGATGAAAGGCTGACTTTGTGCCAGTCATGAATGGGGGACCATGGGCACAGTATTCTTTACCCCTCAAAGGGACCCTGAGGAGTGACCGTGTCTCCAACCAACATACTGCACATGGTCATTAATGAAGATTTGCAACCCTTATCAGGGGCTTCGAGGCTTGCCCTTTTATCAACGAGCCCCACAGATTTAAATTCCCGATTCCTCCACTCCAGGCTCGCCTTTGGCCACAACTGAACATTGCTACTACTACCCCTTCCTCAATGAGTACTATCACTTCAGTCCATCCAGGTCATTACTTAACCTCCAGAAAACATTCTTCGCCTCCCATCATCCCTCTTCTTCATCACCTCCACCCTTACAGCTTTATTCATTTATTATCCCCTCCTTTATTGTCCACCTGTCGTAGTAGTACTTATCTCAACACTACTCCCCTCTTTCACACATCCCGCCCTTCTTCTACCGCTACTCCTCAAACTTTTTGAATATCATTTAGCCCAGGCTAAATGAGATGAATTTTTTCGTGATCCCCTCTTCAGCTCCATACTATGACAACACATTCCTCTTTCCCAAAATTCCCCAAAAGACAAGTAGGCAAAATTTCCTTTCGCAGTCGTTCCCGCTTTGTCAGTTGCATATGAATCCCAGACTAAACCCAGCCCAGCCCAGCCTAGCCTCATCCCTTCCTCAATACTTTCCTGGAAATATCTCCATCTCCCCAACGAACTGCCCTCTACGACAACGATTGGTCAGATTATGGAGAAGACGTATTCGCCTGCCTCTTGGACTATGATGCAGTGTCAGTAAATGCTACACCATTCCCCCTAGGACCGCTGCAAGTCCACCAATATAGCCAAGATCACTTTCCAGAGACACGACCCTCCTTGATATTTATATTGGCGGATAATCCGTCTCTGTCCTTGTCAACCCCCAACCCCCTCAGTCAGTGTCAGCATTGTTGGCGTCCAGGCCACCATGCCAAACACAGGCCGATGGCCTATGTGTGCCTAACTTGGTCAGGATCGATCAACTTGCTCTGCAGAATCACGCACTTGTGCCAATCGTGGTGGCTTCCATAATGCATTTTATAGGGTCTGCCTTACCTGCAAGTTTAAATCTGAGGTGGGAATTTTCCAGTTCAGTGTTTGCCATACTGTGAGGCCAGACTGGAAGCATGTGAACGAGTTTGTTCTCTTACTCCCAACACCAGCACTGTCCTTTACTCTCCTCCTAAGATGTTTTTACATATCCACCAGTATGTCCTCCTCATCCCACTTCTACCTCCTCCCTCTCCCAGTCAAATTATTTTGCCATTCTAAATCCAGAGAGGTAGATCGAGAGTGAAAAAGCTGGTCAAGTATTTCTTGTTTTATTTAAAACTAAGGAAATGTTCCACACATAGAGGGCACATCATCACAGTGTATTCATGAAATCGGTCTAGTGTTGAAGTACAATTTTTATAAGTACAGCAAGTAGCCGATTATCATGCAAGCAAGAATAAATAACATCAATTGAGTATACTTGGGTTTACATCAATATCATTTTGGAACCACTTAGAAATTATGCAAAAGAGAAAATCAAAACAGGCTTCCGCGATCAGAGTAAAATACTGATTATGTATCCATATACTTGTAAAATGACTGGCAATACATATTTACATTATTTACATTTTATCTAGTATATATATAGTTTTATGATCTGAAAATCTCGTTTGTAAAAATGGAATGTTGTGCAAGAAAATAGCATTTACATTTATAGTATATAAGTAACATTATAACAACCTAACGGTGTAACTAGTTCTGTATCTCTCTGTCTTTTGATGGAACACCAGTAGACATAGAGACAATACACACAAGGGTTTCTACATATATTTGGTACATTTGTATACTCTTTAATGTACGAGTATATGCATCCTATTATAACGGGGCACCTTCGTCTGAAGGCTTGAGGCAGTCTTAAGGTATAAGCTCGGGAACAGATATAAACATCAGGCCACATACCGTGCACAAGGAAACATTTTTTTTGTATAATGCTTCCCTCAGATATAATGTACAACACATCTTACATTATTCTACATGACTAGATCATTCATTATACTGTAAACATGAATGTGATTCTTTAGGACCGGGACTAGTGTCTTACAATTTCACACAGTTTCTCTCCAGCCATACTTCTCGAACAGTTTATACCCTTCTAAATTCTTGTAATCTCTCAAGCACTAAATAGTACCTTGGGATTTTCTAATCCCTACAACGTTCACGTCTAAAAGATCTTTTGATCACATATTATGTTCCAAACTATCTGAAAGCAACATCAGGGCCGAATCAAAGTCCACCAAAACCCTTAGTGCACAAAAAGATAGATGGATGGATAGAGAGATAGACAGACAGATAGATAAGTAGATAGACAGATAGGAAGATAGATAGACAGAGAGATAGATAAGTAGATAGAGAGATAGGAAGATAGATAGATAGATAGATAGACAGATAGATAGACAGATAGATAGATAAGTAGATAGACAGATAGGAAGATAGATAGATATGTAGATAGACAGATAGATAGATAGAAAGATAAGTAGATAGATATGAAGATAGACAGGGATAGATAGACAGATAGAGAGAAACACACACGACTTCCCTGAATCTCAAAATCCCCACAGACAGTTTACAAAACAGTGGGTTCTTGGGGCTTCGACGCGCACAGCCGGTGAAGAAGCCTTTTGTTGACTAAGCCAGGAACGTCCTTTGGGTTGAGGTTCTGGTCGTGGAATTGAGGGATCTGGAGACCACCTCCTTCTGGCTTGACGGGTGGCTTGCCTGTTGGGAAGAGAAAGAGAAATAGAGGTTTATTTTTCTTATAATGGTGCGATGTGTTTTAACAGCTAACGAGAGAAATAAGTGGTTTCATTTTCATTTCATAATACATAGAAAATTCAGTCCAAAATATAGGAATAAGAGGTTCGATTTTCTTTCAATAATGCAGAGGAAATTTTAACTTTCTACGCTCATATCACAATCATCCTCATCTATACAATAAATTTTGACTTGTGTGATGTATGCTTGCCTTGTATTTCTATTCTAATACTATATTTTATCTTAGGTTTTCAAAGCTAAAGAGGAGAAAAGGAGAATTATATTTTAACTGTATATTGAAAGAAAAAAAAGGAGGATTATATTTTAACTGTATATTGAAAGAAAAAAAAGGAGGATTATATTTTAACTGTATATTGAAAGAAAAAAAAAGGAGGATTATATTTTAACTGTATATTGAAAGAAAAAAAAGGAGGATTATATTTTAAATGTATATTGAAAGAAAAAAAGGAGGATTATATTTTAAATGTATATTGAAAGAAAAAAGGATTAGATTAGATTTTAACTGTATACTGAATCTTTTATAGCTATATTTTAAGTTTTGACTGACGTGCACAATGCATGTACTGACTGGTATTTTATGAACATTTTAGCTCAGCAAAATTATTTCTCAAATGAATGAGATGAAAACACGTGACTATGGGTAGAAATCTAGTCATTCATAGATTGCAAATTGACAGACAGACTGATATGAAAATAGACGGACATGGACTTGCAAAGATTTATGAATGGGTTGATGGATGGATGGATAGATAGACAGATAAAAAGATAGATAGATAGATGGTTGGTAGGAGTGATTGATGGATGGATGGATGAATGGATAGATAAATAGATAGACAGATGGTTGGATTGATGGATGGATGGATAGATAAATAGATAGATAGATAGAAGGTTGGTTGGTTGGATTGATGGATGGATAGATAAATAGATAGTTGGATTGATGGATCGATAGATAGATGGTTGGTTGGATTGATGGATGGATGGATGGATAGGTAAATAGACAGATAGATAAATAGATGGTTGGATTGATGGATGGATAAATAAATAGATAGAAGGTTGGTTGGTTGGATTGATGGATGGATGGATAGATAGATCTCTCACTTTCATTTCTCTCTCTCTCTCTCTTTCTGACTTTTCCTCAATCTATGCCACATATTCTCTCTCTCATCTCCTCTCTCTCTCTCTCTCTCTCTCTCTCCTCTCTCTCTCTCTCTCTCTCTCTCTCTCTCATCTCTCTCTCTCTCTCTCTCTCTCTCTCTCTTCTCTCTCTCTCCTCTTCCTCTTCCTCTTTCTCCTCTCTCCTCTCTTCTCTCTCTCTTTCTTTCTTTCTCTCTTCCAGACAGAAAAAAGAAAGAGCCAGAGATAGACA
>NW_020871069.1:223650-256150 GCF_003789085.1 Penaeus vannamei
GAGAAAATGTCTTTCTGGTTGACGTAAAGTAATTTTTTTTCTTTTTTTTATTCAATTGCAATTTTCCAAGTAAAGAATTGAAATAGTTTTGTAAAAATCCTATTTAATTTTTTTTCATTTAAGGCCTGTCCACACAAGTGGGGATGATCAAAGGGCACAAGGACAGGCACAAATAGTCAGCATCACGGGCAGATAAACTACTCGATAAACAAGGTTTTCCTTGTTTTCTTGCCTGTACGTCACCCTTAAAGTTGCCTGTTGATGTATCCGCCAACCATGCCTGCTTGTGTAGACATCCCACTTGATATTCTTGCAACTCTTTGTACAGGTTTTAATATGACAGCATAAATGACCATAAATGTTGATATGGCCTAATATATAGTATCAAAGTAAATCATACAGCAAAGATAAGTTGGATGTATTTTCTAATACAGAGGGAGTGTAGTAATTCTCATTTTCATGTAACTGCTACTCATTTCCTTCATAGTACTGAAGACGTGCAACTACTAAAACCCATTATTTTATTTTCAGCAAAGATAATGGCGCGTGTGTGCATGTGTGCACGCGTGTGTGTGTGTGTGTGTGATAGAGAGAGATAGATATGAGGGCATGCACGTCCAAAGGTATTCTTAGACTGATATACCAAAAATGCATTTGGTAAAAGTTTTGCTTGCTAAAACTTTTATCTATAACAAAAGAATCAATATGCTCACCTAATTGCACAACAATTTTGAGAATGTAGTGCATAGACATAAACGTATCAATGTTTATATTAAAGACGAAAGTATAAATAAACAAAACATTTGGATGTGTTTGTCCTCATATACTTTGTATATATAGGTAGATATACATATATTTACATTCACAATTACATATATACTGAAGTTTATCTGTCTACTGAATAGAATTTTTTTTTTTTTATTAAGAATTTAATGTCATTTATTTGACCAATAATGAAAAGGATTCAAAACTGGAACTTAAATACTTTAAAATATATCATAGGGAAAAACAATAACTTTCATTGTTATACATAGATTCAATTACCAAATTTCTAAAAATATAATTTCTGCATGAAAATGTTGTAAGGTGAAATTGTAAAAAGATCATGCATTTTTTCATAATTACAGAGACCTTCTGAAGCTGCAATTAAGACATCATGTTCATTGTATTTCCAATATGAAAATAAAGGTTGAGAGGCCTTAGATTTTATCATAGTTTACAGAATATTGTTTTCATGTTTAGTATGACACAATATATTGTGATATTTTTAGTAAGTAAGTAGTTGGCTTTTCTCTCCCAATTTCTTCTCATGCTGTAAGGTTGTTAGGTAATTTTTCTCTGCATCCTTTCCTTATTTTTTTTCCTCTTTCTCTCTCTCTCTTCCCTTTTCACCTTCTCATGTATTCCTTCTCATCATCCACCTCCTCTATGCTTTCCAATCCTTATTCTCCTCATACTCTGCCCATCTCTGAAAATTAGTTGATTCAGCCTCGTAGTTCCATCCACACAACTGCTGGGCATATATTCCACGCTGTGTTTGCTGTATTACCAGACTGAGCAGTGCCCAATGGGCTTTGGCCAGTACCAAGCAAAATTTGTTGTCCACAGCAGGTATTTTGGTGGTTTGCCTGTATTTAGCAAGTGGATTTCCTACTTATGACATCACCACTCTTGCTTGCCACCCACTCAAAATGTTTAGATTAGGATGTGATTTTGTAATATTGGTTTCCTGTCACGCTGCATCGATAATTTGGAGGGGCCTTAACTGAAAATCAGCTGAAGCATATCTGTCTATCTGGTCATGTGACAAACTGTTTATGAACACATGAACAGTCACACATACCCTTAATCTAATTCAGATTGCAGACAATAAATCATTGTGATCTAATACATTTACATTTTATCACAGGAGTTTGGATATTTTTTGGATAATCTGACAAAATTCAGTCATGATCTCATTTCTGTAGTTAACCAGAAGGATAACTAAAATGATAAAGCTGTTGATATTGATATTGGACATGGTTATGAATGAAAGAAAACACAGCCATAGTATGAAAATAAATTAAACAACATTTCAAACTCCTCAAGAGTTCCTTTTCAGATAAAGAAAAAAACAAATCAATTTTGGTTATTTGCTTTGTCTGATGAGGAACTCATGATGAGTTCAAAATGGTATATTCAATTTCCTTTCATATCGTGGCTGTATTTCCTTTCATCTAGTGTAAATTTTACTGTGTTTATGTCCATCATGGTCATGGAACTTATGTGAGGATACAGTGGATGGAGTGGTAAATACAAAACACATGAATTAACTTGTGAGTCATTCACCATATGGAGGCTCAGCATCAAATAACTTTTGTTTCAAGTAAAACATGGCGTAATCATAAGTAGCTCTAAGCAGTGCATAATACATATTCCCTGCACTTCACATGGCCATCTTTCATAGGTTACCTAGACTACTAAGCAGCTTATAATATAAATACCAAATAAAATCAAAAGAGTATGAAAAAGTGTTATTGTTTTGAGGCGTCATTGCACTATATTCATTGTAAAGGATTTGTGTCAACCGTAGAATACAGAAAATATTTGTCTTCTTCAATTAAAGAGGAACTGATATCAAGGAAACTGGTGTTTCTTTCCAAAAGTAGGATCCTTAACCATTACTACTTTTAAGTTCTGTGTTAGACAAACAGAATGATTCTGTTTTACATCATATCTAGACGTGTATTATATAATCTAATATAATAACATTTGTGCTTTTAACAATGTAATATCTGTTATATGTATTTGTGGTTAGTGTTAATACAATTCAGGGCATCAGTCCCCACCCCCCTTTCCCCTGAAACACCACGAAAAAAACGACTGAATGTGTAAATGTCTACAGAAACTGCAAATTTTTTCATTAACTGATATACAATTTATATTCATGTATATGCATAATATATAAGATGAAGTTTAAAAACATAATATTTGCATGACTGTTTACATCAACTTAAAGGAATATTTTCATCATATAGATAGGAACAATGGAAAGATGCTGTATGTATTATCATATTCTTCTTCGGACTTATGCAATGAATGGTTCTAGATTTAATACCCTGACTAATTAGGTGTTATGAATTGGTATGTGGTAAGGTGTGTTAATTTTTTCATCCATAATGTTGCAGTATGTTAATTTCATATCCATAGAGTAAAGTATATTTTTTTTTTTAGCTTGCATATTGATGCCTTTCTATATTTTTATAGTTAAAGTGACTTGAAAGTTATCATAATCCAACAGAGTAGAGGTGTAATAATAGTAACAGTCCAAATGAAACTGACTTGTTGCAACAATCACTCCATATTTACAATCATATGCTTCATTGATTGCAGCACAATTTAGATTTGCTGAAGTAATTTAGGTACTTCAATTGTAAAGTCATATCAGTCCAATATGAAATAATTGAGTTATCAGTCACTGCTCTCTTAGTTCTCATTAACTTAGATCATACCAGTTACTACAAATCTTGATTCAGTGTTTTTTTTTTATCTGAGAAAATTCCAGGGCTTTCTAATATTATATTGAAAAAAAGTTGTTAACACAGGCATAATAATCAGAAGTTATGAACTGCAAAGGCTTCTGCAGTGTGTTTGATTTAGAGCCGTGTTTATGTTTGGTTCTCTGTTTGCACAAAAAGTTTATCATAGCTAACACTAGTATTATATATCAAGAAAACATTTGTCACAGGTCATTCACAATCATCACTCTTAGTGTTCACATGCCATGCTGTTCTACATTTCCCCCCCCCCCCCAACATATCTGACTCCATCTCATAAAATCCACAGATGCTGCTGCAAAACATCTTGGAACTGAGATCTTGACATGCCTTGTTCCTTATGGGAAGTCAGATTTTCCAAATGGCCCTTCTAAGTAGAGGAAACTGGATGACAAAAAGGATATTCAAGGATAATCCATCTTCATGAACAGAAATGGCCCTTCTCACATATACTGTTACCGAGTAAGAAAGGTGTTCAAAGGAGACATAAACAGAATAGAGATCTCTAAAACTTTTTTATTTGTTCACAGTTCATAAATGCCACTAATAGGTATTGGAATCATATGGTAATTAAGTCCAGAAGGTCATCATATAGACTGATAATCCTTTTGACACTTTCATGATGCTACTTTGACCTGATCTTTTGACAAAATTCTTCTGGCCTTCCCTGACATGTTCTAGCTCCAGAATTACCTTAAGTTAGCACATCACCTATAAATTTTAGACTATACTCAGGGTATCAGACTTCATGGAAAATAACAAGAATCAATGGCTATCCACAGTATTAAAACAATCTTAGTTTGAAGGCCAGTCTCCTGCGATGGCTCAGGCAGGGCCTTGAGTGGCTCATGCTAGAACGTACACAATAAGTACTCATAGCTGCCTGCAATTAGAATTTCCTTAAGGAATGTGACCTGTATAAAAGTGTGACAAGGAGCACTTCTATATTTCAGCCACAGGTTACAGCCATATTCCATATGTGGTAAGTGAACAATAAGTCACCAAATTTGATCCTGATATCCAATGGTCACTTCAGCTTACATGGTATTTGTGAATCCTATGTAATTGCTGGTATGATTGTGACAGATATTGATAAAAGATGAGGTCTCTATCATAGGTATTGATTTCAGATTTGGCCATTCATCATTCTTTCGGATATTTATTTTCTCTATTCTAGCTGTAACACACTTTCAGTAGAATTTCATCGTGCATGACCGGTGTTCCAAGCTTCATTGGTGCTTTGTTGCAATGACAAATACTTTATTTTTCGTATTCTTCACTTTGTGTATTTAAAAAAGTATATATATATTTTTTTTCATCCCATTCCTAGTCGTTCCCTTCTTTATGTTCTGATGAACCTATTATTCAGGCCTATTATTATTCATTGTGCCTTTCTCAAAATATTCCTGTAAACTTGTCCTCCACTTCTTAGCCTGTCGTAAAATCCGAAACTGATTCCGTTTTCGGCCATTTATAGTTTAGTGGGATAAGAACCCTGCTTATCCCGTAACAAGATAAGCATTGCGAATTGAAGATATTTATAAGAATTCAGCGTTTTTGCATTTGTGTTTAAACTCTGGCCATGTGTACCCAGTTCTGTGAAGAGTTCCGGTATTGCGACATAACTGATAACCTCTTCGGACAAACAGGTGAAAAACCCATCTGTACCTTCGAAATAAATGTCTCGATGATCTCTGCTATATTTCCCTCCTAGCCATTACATAATACATGTTTTGTTTTGTTTTTCAAAATACCTTATAATGTAGATCAAGATTTGTTATCGTGAATACTTGTCCATGATTAAATACAACTTCATTCACCTTCGTCGGAGAGGCATGACATGACAGTTCTTTTCAACTTTCGAATCTCTTTGTTCTTTTTATCACTATGTACTATTTTAGACATTAAATACATATACAACAAATGGGACTCCCTTTGTCAATGTTGGTAGGCATCATAAATGTATAGTTTAGTTATCTCATGTTTTTTTGTCGTTTGTTAACCTGGTTTATGTAGAGTGAGTTTCGTTCAGTTTATGTTTGAGTTGAACGTCTTTAGTCATTTCTTTCTGTATAGGTATATTTTTGTTCTGAAGGGGCATAAAACTCGTAGAAATCTCATGTCCTAGGTTTGCTTCATCCTCGATGCAATATGATGATCAGTCTATGTACGCCGATGGTTCTTCATACCATGGCCCCCTCCCCTAGTAGTTGGTTCATGCTTCCACACCCATCCTCCTCAATTCTTCAGTCATACAATTACATTTTATCCCATAATTAAAAGGAAAGCATTGTTTCCTGACTGCATCGCGCTTCTGAAAATCTTAGGTCCCTGAAGCTGGTACACCGCCCGTTCTATGAACCATTGCTCTACACGTTGTCAATGGAAATTAGCCCAAATAAGTAAAATACCGAAGATTTCTTGCAGCAAAGATAAATAAATTGTCGACCGGGTCTCTCCCTAAAATTTACGAATAAACTTTGATGTGCTCTCCATTGTACAATTTAGTTTTTCAGCAGAGCAACATAAGCGCACCATCGTTGTAAAACCGGTAGGACAAGATTTGTATAGAATTTAAGCCAGGTGTCTTCATTTTTACATCAAAAAGTGGAGAATAGAGTGTGGTAGATTGCAAAGTTTTTTTTTCGTGAAAGTAGATCACCGAATCCAAACGTCTACCCTTCTCTGTCTTAAAGGTTCCGAAACAAGTTCTGATCTTTTCCATTATTTATCTCTAAAATTCGCATTTCAGAGACAGAGAATAACATTCTTTTTTGCTCACTGATCCATCTGCATAAATGTTTTGATCATATCCTCACACAATCTACAATCTTTACTATATTCATGGTAAAATTCCTCGTAAATTTCCATTCTAACTCCTCAGACAATACAATAAACATTCATAACAAAACTACTGCCTATCAGAAGGTCCAAAAATATATAATATATATGGCGATTGCCCAATGTAAATCCAGAATACCATATAATGCTGACGAGAATTCAACTGGAGAAGAGATGCTTATCTTCAGAAATGTGTCAAGTTACGAGTCGTTAAAAACAATTATGCCTTCAATTATCGTTCTACTCCTGAGAACAAAATTTGTTTAATCTGTTTTGGTTACTCCAGTTCTGTTTAATATTGTTTCTTATGTTTCAAGATGTTGAGTATTACAATGCTATACCCACCCTTAAGACATCTCAGCTCCAAAACTGCTTATTGAAAGAGCTTGGGATTTTGTTGGTGTGACTCTGTGTGTGTGTGTGTGTGTGTGTGTGTGTGTGTGTGTGTGTGTGTGTGTGTGTGTGTGTGTGTGTGTGTGTGTGTGTGTGTGTGTGTGTGTGTGCGTGCGTGCGTGCGTGCGTGCGTGCGTGCGTGCGTGCGTGCGTGCGTGCGTGCTGCGTGCGTACGTGCGTGTGTGTGCGTGCGTGCGTGAGCGTGTGTGTGTGATTTGAATGATATGCCATATCATTCAATATTAATCAATAGATTGAATATGGAGAATCAGTCAACATCATCACTTAGAAAGAGAATGGCGTTTTATTATTTTACGATTGTGATTATGAGCAATACGATGGCAATAAACTGGTCTGAGATTGCGGCAGGATCCGGTGTGGAAATTATTTTAATACATTTTCTTGGGACTCTTAATCGGTTAAAAATCACCGATTTTACTCCTGCATAAATAAAGGATGTGTCGGTTTAAACGTGTTTAACCTAAGCCAGTCTTTACTTCTCTTTCCATTAACCCATTCAAATTTGTACAAAAAAAAAAAAATAATAATAAATAATAAATAAATAAATAAATATATAAATAAAATATATAATAATAATTTAGTTATATCTTATTAGTGAGCGAATCGTAATCTTTTGTCAAACAAGGCGACCCACGTCATTATAAAAATTAATTAGTCGCCAAAATTTAACAGCTTATTTTGAATAGGAACGTGACATGAAATGGTAACGGTCAACCTCATTGTATTGAAAACGTGAGGTTTACATCCTTGAGATACAGCGTCATCTTTTTGGGTGCAATATGAAAACCATTATTAATATATAATTTTCAAAATGGAGAAGAAAATTTATATCTCCATAAGAATCTTTGGGACTGTTAATACTGACAAGATTGGCAGACAAAATTCAAATGTAATTTAACCACATGGTATATTGCGCAGACTTAAAAATAATAATTAAAAAAACAAATTTAAAAAACAATATTCAACTTTTCTGGCGACTCCCAGTTTGTGCTATGAATACATGGTTTAAAAAATAATAATTTCTGCGTCTTTATTGAATGTTTTATTTATCTATGAAAACTGACAATGATAAACAGTGCATATCATTCTGTCGCATCCTGTATGTACAGGAAGTGAGAATGTTATTAATATCAAGATCCCTTTAATATTAACCTTGAAACGTTATCCATTAAACCTCTCTCTTCGTGAATTTCATACTTGAGATTTCGTGCTCAGAAACGTTACATTTTTTGTAGAATCTTCATGGTTTAAAGATACATTTACGAAACGAAGAGATATGGAAAATCGGCGCTTTTAGAAACACGATGCTCACTTTTCCGCGCGCATACGTGTCTTGGATTTTTTTGCCGATTTTTCCTCTTTGTATGTTTAATCCTTAAAGGTTTATTTTCGCACTATTCTTCTTCTGTTGCTCTTTTTCTCTCTTTTTTTCATTCGTTTTTCAGTTTTTATTCATGTAAATTAATTTATTAGTTTTGTTGGTATTTGCCGCTGTTTCTTCTGATATTCCCTCTTTCTCTATCTCTCTCCTTCTCCTCCCCCATCACCCCCCCCTCTCTCTCTCTCTTTCTCTCCCTAACTCCCTACCTCCCTCCCTCCCTTCTCCCCCCTCCTCCTCTCTCATGCCCCCCTCCCCCCCTCCTCCTCCCTCTCTCTCTCTCCCTCCCCCTCCCTCTCTCTCCCTCCCCCTCCTCTCCCCACTCTCCCCCCTCCTCCTCACTCCTCCTCCCTCCTTCCTTTCCTCTCCCTCCTCCTCTGTCCCTCCCTCCTTCCCTCTCCCTTTCCCTCTTCCCCCCACTCCCCATTCCCAACGCTCTGTGCACCTGTAACCTTCTTCTACCGTAATTACCTAACAGGTGCGGTGCAGAAAGAGGCTAAATTATTTATAATTACGTTAACATCTCCATCACAACAGTGCATAATCAGTGAAAATAGACGTACAAATCCGTTAATCCACTAAATAAAGATTTTCCTTAATTTAGCGCCGTGCCATAAACACCAAAACAAGTGGTTTCCCTCATAGCGCGGAGAGAAAGTACGGGATGGACCGTCACAGCCGAGTGAAAACCTGTTTGGCCACGAAAACGGTCCACTTACCCGGCGTACGTAGTGGGGGAAATATGCAAGGATTGCCCCATCGTGATCATTATTCTGTTTTAGTTTCTTATTGTTGGATTCTTCCTCATAAGCTCCACCACTTTTTTTTATTACTGAACAGGCCTGTTTTCCTTGCCTCTCTCTCTCTTTCTTTCTTACTTTCTCTCTCTCTCTCTCTCTCTCTCTCTCTCTCTCTCTCTCTCTCTCTCTCTCTCTCTCTCTCTCTCTCTCTCTCTCTCTCTCTCTCTCTCTCTCTCTCCTCTCTCCCTCTCCCTCTCTCTCTCCCCCTCCTTCTCCCGCTCTCTCTCTCTTTCCCTTCCCCACCTTCGACGAATAACCTCAATACGAAAAAATCTGTAATAATTATTATCCTCAGTATAAAATGAATTCGAAAAAACAAACAAAAACAAACAAACATATTAATGGCAAATCACCACGCGATTCATTAACTACACCCATTCCTTAGAATATTCGAGACCATTATCTCTCTCGGACAATGAGGACTTTCCACGTCAACAGTGAGTGTCTGTTGTCACTACCTCAGCTGGGACGAAAGAGAGGGTTGCCATGGTTACCACCGACGCCACACGCTCGCTTGCAATGATTTCTCCTACATATCTCTCCCTATGTTTAGTTTTTATTGTTTATCTGTTCTCTACACTTCATTCAGGGAAGCGTAACATGTGATTAGTATGTACATTAGTACTTATTTTTCTTTAGTTATGGAAAGGTTTGATTTTTTTCCAATTTCAGGTTTACGGTATTTGAAGCGTTTAGACTTTCACTTTTGGAATAGCGGATAATGGAAGGACAGGCGATCCCATAAACGAAAGATAGAATTACAAGAATTATAATGTGCGATGCAAATAAAGCCAAATTATGTAGTAATAGCAATGATAATTTGAGAATGTGATGATATTAGATACTATCATGACACTTTTGCGAATGATAATGATAGTGATAACAATCATAAATGATTATTAGCTTTATTGTAACAACAACAATAAAACAGAAATAGAAGAGGCAATAACAGAAATGACTAGAGGTGATAGTAGTGATAGTAATAACAAAAACAACCACCACTGATACAATGATATTAGTAGTAATACTAGTAGTAGTAACAGGGGCATTAATGATAGTACCAGTAATACCATGGGCGGCACTGGATAATCATGGATAAAGGTCTCTCCCCCCCCCCCCCTCTCTCTCTCTCTCTCTCTCTCTCTCTCTCTCTCTCTCTCTCTCTCTCTCTCTCTCTCTCTCTCTCTCCTCTCCCTCCCTCCCTCCCTCCCTCCCTCCCTCCCTCCCCCCCTCTCCCTCTCAATTTCTCTCTCTCCCTGTCTGTCTCTGTCTGTCTGTCTGTCTGTCTGTCTGTCTGTCTGTCTGTCTCTCTCTCTCTCTCTCTCTCTCTCTCTCTCTCTCTCTCTCTCTCTCTCTCTCTCTCTCTCTCTCTCTCTCTCTCTCTCTCTCTCTCTCTCTGTCGTCAGTGCAAGGGAAGGCTGGCCATGCTCTCCTAAGGTTTTGTTGTTGATGATATTGATTATGATAAAGGGAATCATGATAACGTGGATGATGGTATTGATATAATGCTGATAATGATGGTGGTGGTGATGTGATAATGATAATAATAATGATAATAATTATGGTGAGAAAAATAATGCTGATAATGAAAATAATGACAGCACTGCTAATAATAATGAGAACAGCAATAATAATAATGGTGATGATATTGACAACAAAAATAATAATGATATTAATAACAATAACAATAATAGTAATAATGATAACAATGATGGCACTAATAATGAGAATGAGAATGATGGTAATAATAATAATGATAATAAGCATCATGTAATAATACTAATATTGACAATGATAATAACAGTAATGATAATCATAATAATTATAATAATGATAATGATAAAAATGACCGTAATGTTAGTAGTAATAGTAGTAGTAGTAGTAGCTGTTGTAGTAGTGGTAACAATAATAATAATAATGATAACAGTAATAGTTATGGTAATAACGATCAAAAGGATAATAAGTAATACCTTTAATGGAAATTGGATAAGCTGCATTATATGTTATTTCTCTTTATTTCTCATATTTTCAGTCTCTCCATTCTTCCTCTTTTTAGCGGATATCAAACTTTCTTTTCTAGAAACTCTTTCCTAGACAAAACATGTATTTGTTTTCCAGTATACCTTTCACCGTATTCTAGAAGGTGCTGCAGGTTATAAATGTATGTCACTTCCTTAACCCTCATTCGCTATGCAGGAACGGTCAACTGCAGATTTAATTCATTAGAAAGGAAGATATTGATTGAGTTCTGATGGTAATTATAATTTTCAGAAACAGATAAGGGCCAGTTAAGACTCTGTATTTTAGGGATGAATATATTTACTCATTCCTCTCTTAGACGAACGTTCACCGATGCGTCCGGATTTTTGGATATACCCCAAAAAGGTTCTTTCTTACGGTGTATTCAAAGAATAAATATAAAACAAATTAGCAAAATTATGATATCAAGATACTAATGATAGTATGTAAAATAAGGAGATTGATCGCAAATTATCGTTAAGAGAATAGAAAAACGCGTCAGCTTACACCTCAGACCATAGTTTCTCGCTTGGGTCGGCGTTATCGTGACGTGTACGTGTTGTTTCGTCGCGAGCTCATTGGGCGCTCAACAAGTAGCAGGGATGGATCTCTGCTGGAGTCTCGCGTTGCTCTTATCTCTCATATCGTTTGTGCTCAGTCAAACGCAACACAGACGCTTCGAATACAAGTACAGCTTCAAGGGCCCTTACTTGGCGCAGAAGGACAACCTCGTGCCCTTCTGGACGTACAGTGGAAGTGAGTAAAGGGCGAGAGTGCGGGGCTTGACAGCTCGCTCGGGCCGGTCAAAGGGGGTCGTCTGCTAACATATGCTCGTACCCTGGGCATGGGGCACCTTCCCTCGGCGTCCAGGGGGCCTCGCGAGTGGGTTGGGCGCTGGACGAAGGGAATTTATGGAAGTTCTGAAGGGGCTGGTGTTGACGGTGGCTTTGTAAGGGCTGCGGCGAGGGCGGAAAAGAGGTTTGTTTGTTGACATGGAATTGTAAACATATGTCAGGTCTCATCCGGAAAAGGCTGAAAAAGTGTGTCATGGGAGGTTACAGTTTGTCTGTGTGTGTTTTGTAACGCCGTGGAGTACTTAGAAGTCCTTTTAATGTCTGTCCATATGTTGGAGGAAATTTCCTGATTCACATAGGACAAAAATACTGAATCAGCTGTTTTCCAGTTTAGAACACCTGGCCTATAACTCGTTCTTGCTGCTGAAATTGTAGATACTAATTGAGCTATAATTATATGTCAGTGAAGGCTGTGTTAAGATTTATGCGCAGAAAGATTAAGTAAACCTCTGTTTCCCGTTTCTGAGAGAGGCATCTTTGACACATTGATCGTGCAAGTCTAGTATATGATCCTACGCGGCTGAAATTAAGATGAAAGCCTAATTGCCTGATTCAACTAAAGTGGAAAATTGAAAGGAGGTTTGTTGCATGTGAGGGTGTGGTCTTATGGATGAATGGAACGATGGAATCCACATGTAGCGTGAGGGAAAAGAGTGCCATAAGCAATTTAATATGAATACAATAATTTTTTTTGTATATTTTGGTTTGGATTAGTTACCAAATCAACATGTGCTGGCAAGGATTAAATAGCATACCTATTTGTGCAGTAAACTACATTAGTGCTGGATATGATCATTAAATGTACTAACCAAATAAGCACCATAATAAGATTTGAAGGGATAAGTATTTGATATTAGTTTAGCACTGATAGGCATACTGGCTGTATTTATTGTCGTGTTGAATTGGTCACACGAGCATTGATCTACAAACATTGCTAAGAGATTTTGGATTCCTATTATATCTTGCATTTAGATTGTCACTTATTAGTGTTATCTACTAAAATCTTGTCATTAAAATACTTAGTGTAGTTTCAAAACTATTACTCTTATTCTTACATTTCTTGTATTTGAACTTGCCATATTTGGCAGTATCCCACATAGTTATGTTTCTGATTTTTCTATAACATTGTCACATAGTTTCATGGTTTCTTTCTAAACTCTTAGTAATGGAATGTATGAGGATCTGTAATTAGCATTTAATTTTTTTATGCCTAATGATATTTTTCTTTTTGCAAAAGAAAGCCAGAGATAGTTAACTTTCTGCTTTAGGTAATTTTTCAGAATACCTTCGCATAACTGATCAAGATGTTTTTGGTATCAATGGATTCCTCTTACTACTATCCAAATATATGGAAGTTACGCTACAGAAATCCACCATTAGCAATAGTCTTGGCCCCAATAGCAGGGGAGGGCATGAAAGGTACTAGGGAAATTGAAGGGTGAAATATGAATAATATACACAGAATCGGTTACCACAGTGTCTAATTCCCCTGGGAGACTATTGCCCCCAGTCCTTGCAGGTAAAGACAGAATCCACAATTTATTTACGACAAGGAAGAGCATATGTGACCAACATACGGAAGCACCTGATGCCAAGTCTGTCCTACGCTCTCTCTTGCTGTACATGTGCGGGGGATTCTTTGTTGTTCAGGGAGGGATTTGTGGGGATTGCAGCCCCCTGCATTTAACAATATATTTACCAGTTCTCTATTATTTATAAGTTACCCTGTAATTTCCCATGTACCATTCTTGCCCTCCCCTGAAATTGTGGCCAAGATTGTGGGTATGGGAAGGGGGCTGGGCTCTGCAGCATAATTTCAATATATTTGGTTAGTAGTGAGTGAGAGTAATCCATCAATACCAAATTGGTCGCAATTGGTTATGATAAGGTATACCAAAAAATTACCCTGCTTTGCATGTGATAAAAGTAGTAGTACTCATCATCCTAAGGTGCTTTTGACCCATACTAGTGACATCTGTGTTTATTGGTATTGTTTTTATTGCATGATTGGGTTTGTAGCGACTTTTTGTCATCTGTACACTTTTCCGTGAACTGTACCCATAATTATGGAAATAATGGGAACCTCTAAAGATATTCTTTTATTGATACTTTCAGAAGTTTTGAATTCATAATGTTTTAAATAGTCTTGAAATTTATTTTCTCAATGCAAAAGATGAACCTGATCAGAGATTCAACTTGTTTCCCATCAAAAATATATTTAGGGTCCTCAGTGTTTACATACTTTCTCCTTTCTTTGGTATTTTTTTCATGTATAAAAAAAAAGAATGATTCAGTAACTAATATGTTGAAAGAAATACTCAAGTATTTGTTATTTGTCTTTCCTAGTGCCTACTTTAGGTATTAGTTAAGTAAGATATTAGATTAAATTAATTTTAAAATACGCCTAACCTTAAGCTGAGCTTCAGATAGTTACATTAATTATCTAGACATTAATTATCTGGAATAGGACCTTGTGAACAGAGGGAAAATCTAAGGTAATGGCCACAAAGAAACCATCAGAGCAAAGTGCAGGTAAAGCCATGATTGCTTATGAGAGTTCATGGACTTGTCCTTGCATAGCAATGTTCAGCAATGCTCTGACCTCTGTGCTTGTACCTTAGTAGAGGCAAATCAATATCCGTGATGTATATTCTGGCAAGATAGAGCTTGTAGACCCCCTAGGCGTTTTAATGTAAAGTATGGAAGTGGTCCAGGCTCTGCCTTGTTCAATATTTATAATGGAGGTCTTTTCATGGTCTTTGCTAGAGTGCTAAGTGCAGATGCCAAACATTATATAATACATTCCTATTTTGGACATTTCCCATTCATGCATATATTTCTGTGATGGATAGGTGCTATTTCCAAATCATATTCTTCCAGATGCAATTGCAAGCGAAGAGAGCGTGAGAATCACTCCATCTCTGCGGAGTCAGAAGGGACAGATCTGGACTAAGAATCCTACAAACTTCGAATGGTGGGAAGTCGATGTTGTGTTCCGAGTGACGGGCAGAGGGAGAATAGGTGCTGATGGCTTGGTAAGTGTTACTTCTTAAATAATTGATCCATTTTTTGGGTAGATTTGTCTTTGTCGAATTAGAAGATTTGTATTTTTTATTTTACAGTTATCATAAATAGAAAATCTAAAAACGAGCACTTGTATACTGAGACAAACAATGTGTTGAGGAAGTGACATTGAACGGAATACTCCAACTCATGATAATTTTTTTTTTTTTTGGCTTCTAGGCAATCTGGTTCACAGACAAACCAGGAGTCGAGGGCCCTGTGTTCGGTAGCTCAGACCAATGGAATGGGTTGGGTGTGTTCTTTGATTCCTTTGATAATGACAACAAGCGCAACAACCCCTATGTTATGGCTATGGTCAATGACGGTACCAAAGTCTATGATCATGAACAGTAAGTATATTAACAGTGCACCATTTGTGGGAGTTATTGATATTTATTTTTTAGTTGTTCAAGTATACAAACGGACTGCACTGGCTTGGGAAATATCGTGATTAGCAGGGATAAGGTTAAGGAGCTATTTGGATCGCACAGTCAAGTTAATGAAAATTTGTGTTTCAAGTTCTCTCAAGTTGGGTGACTTAGTCTTTGACGAGTGTGGTCCTGTTGTAGACTTTTATCTTTATAACAATTCGTATTGCAGTTTAGGTAATATGAATAAAGTCTTGATTTCTATAAATGAAAGTGAAGAAAATCATACGGGATCTCACAAGAAAAACGCATGACACTTTCAGATAATCAGAAATCCGCTTCTTGCTTAAGATTTAATTTTTTTTTTATTCTAGTGATGGGCTGAGCCAACAATTGGGAGGATGTTTGCGAGACTTCCGTAACAAGCCCTTCCCTGTAAGAGCGAAAATTGAGTACTACAAGAATGTCCTAACGGTAAGTTTGATTGCAAGGATTACCTGTCTTATTATTATGAATTGAGAGGGTGGGGGTTTAAAGATTTATATGCATTGATTAACAATAATTTACTTAATCATAATTTTGCATACTGCATTTAGAAATGTAGGAAAGGATGTTTTATTATCTAGTGTCCAATAAGTAACAATACTTTTACCTTTTAAATTTTGAGGTATGTTTTAGACATTTTGGTGTAACATTGTTTAGCATAAAAAGATCCTGTAATGGTATTTTTGATAGAGGATTTTTTTTTTTGCATGGTACCAGAATGATTTTAGAGGGTTTTGGAATATTAATAACTTCATGTGGACAGGTAAAAACCCAGCTGATAGAGTATGATTATTCAAAAATGGAAGAGGAGGGTGATATAGGGGATGAAAATGGGACTAGGTATGATGAACCAATACAACCAGTGGAACCATATGAAAGTTCAACCACCACCACCTCCCCTACGACAACTGGTGCCCCTTTGTCTGAGTACGATGATTACACAACAACTGCCTCTCCTGACTCGTCAACCACTACAAATTTGCCTGGAGATGGCTCTCAGTCGACTACCACTGCTTGGTGGGGTAGTGAGGAAGCATCCACAACTATAAGCCCAGAGAGTGAAATAATTGCCGAGACAGAATACACGCAGGATGCCCCAGAGAGCAGCCACACTTTTGAGGAACCTGTGCATGAGAATGCAGAAGGTGAGATGGAGGCTGGCTGGGGGTGGTTTGGCACCAGTGAGGCCACACCAACGGAAGAACCATCAGTGACCTCGACACCTAAGCCCAACAAGAAGACCAGGAGGAGGAGGAGGAAGAAGACCAGGAGAAATAGAACGAAGAAGAGTAAGAAGAGGCTGGGGAGCATGAGCCCGGTAGGGAGGCATGATGGAATGACCCAAAGAGTGGCGATTTGTGATTCCCAATTGACCAGCTAATTAAGAATTATAGTACAACCTTTCTTAGAACAAGTAATTCAGTGTGTGGTGGTGTGAAACTCCCTTAATGACTTTAATTCCGAGTGGTGGTGTTAATCCTTCTAATATCATGCAGTGAAAATATTAGATTGTGGTAAGTGTCTCCTGTTGCACATGACCTCATAAGGTATAGGCAAGAATCATGCTTTGTTTAACGCGACCTTTTTTTGGGAGGTTTTGTTGAAAAATTGAACAAGTGTGAGAGAACGTATAGTGTAACCATACTTCTTCTTTTTGTCTGTTCCTGTTACCAGATGCACTAAGTAAGCTTTTCTTGGTAATCTGGATTTTTAGTTAAGAAAACAACAACAACAAAAAAAAGTTACTGTACTTAGAAGAAACCAGATGTTTTATAGATGCATATTAGAATATTATACAAGAAGAATGATTAAGGTACTCTCACTTTTGTGTGAACAGAATGCTATTTCATTAATAATTACGGAAAGCAATTGTGTAATAGTTATGAACTATATTTATTGCATGTGTGTACAACATAACATTAACAAATCCTGGCTTTTTTTCCCCCTACCTTTTTGTTGTTGATTTGTTTTACCTGAAATGTTCTTGTGCAGGCTGTTATGATATATATGTCTTTACTTCTACTATTTTACATATTTTAGTGTTCATATATCAAATATATATTATCAAGATCCATGCATAAGAATCCTATTAAAAGGAATTCATTTGTGGGACTTCTTATGCTGGTAAAGATGTTAATTAATATTCTGATTTGGTGATAAATTACAGTTGTTACTTGAGAATTTTGAATGTTCATCTTATATTTGTGATATTTCAATTTTGGTGAAGATGTGTTAATGGTCTTGGATCCAGGATATTGAACCGAGTCAAGACTTTGAGCTAGTCTACTAATTAATCACAATTTTGTTCATCTTTACACAGTTGATGATCCATAATGGAATGACGAATAACGAAAAGGACTACGAGATCTGCATGCGAGCTGAGAATGTCTATATTCCTCCAAGTGGATACTTCGGAATCACGGCTGCCACTGGTGGATTGGCTGACGATCACGATGTAAGATTTTGCACTTCGCGTTGTCATGGGTGATCGTTGCTATCCGTCTTTATCAGCTCCATCTTTTTCACTCTGATCACATTTCTTGAAAGGGGACACTGCTAATCTTTGTCATCATGTTTCCTAATATGACTGTTCTTACTAGTTGTGTATTTGAAGATCATCTGTTCCAATGTTATTAGAAAATGAGAGAAGCAAATTATCATCAAATAAGCAAGGAAAACAAGGATTGGAAGGATCTTGATTAGACCTGAGATCTGTCCCTCTCCGTGACTTATAGCATAGTAAACCAAAAACGTGATAGATGATCATCAGTAGACATTTTATTTTCAAACTTTGTTATATTTGGGATGTTCTTGGAACTCCATCTTCTTCTGGCTCCCCCCCCCCTAAGAATGAAGGACTTCTCCCCAGGTCCTGAAGTTCCTGGTGACATCACTGAGGTCGCCTGAGGAGATGGCAGTCATGCAGGCCAACGCAGAGGAGGAAGAGAGGTTCCGACGGGAGTTCCAAGAGTACCAGGAGAAGACCAAGAAGGCGCGTGATGAGTAAGTGGCTCCAATTTTCATACTCTGATACTCCTCTTATTCGTTTCCTCCTTTTTTTTTTCCATACTCCTCTTCCTCTTCTGTTCCTCTTTTCCTCCTATCCCTGTTCCTCTTGTTTTCCTCCTCCATTCCTGTTCCTCTTATTCCTGTTCCTCTTGTCGTCGTCTTCTTATTTCTGTTCCTCTTGTCATCTTCCTCCTACTATTCCTCCTATTCCTGTTCCTCTAGTCGTCGTCTTCCTCCTATTCCTGTTCCTCTAGTCGTTGTCTTCCTCCTATTCCTGCCTCTTCGTTGTCTTCCTCTCCTCCTTTACCTCTTGTTGTCCTCCTCCTCCTGCTCCAGTTCCTCTTGTCTTTTTCCTCCTCCTCCTGTTCTTGTCTTCTTCCTCCAGTCTCTATAGTTCTCTTCCATTTCATGTCCCTCTTTTTTCCTCCTCATTCTGTTCTTTGTTTTCTTCCCTCCTCCTCCTTCCCCTTTGTTTTCCTGCTGCTCCTCTTCTTTCTCCTCTTTCTCTCCCTTTGCTGCTATTTTTTCCCATTCTGTCATCATATCAGCACAATAAAGATTTAAGTTTAAGCTCTGTGGACTAAAACCAAAGATAAGCAAGTGTTTTGTGGGAATTTCTACATGTGGGGAAAGGTCATATGTTCCCTTTATCAGTTTTGATTTTCTTTTCAAGTATTTCCATATATCATTTTTCAAATAATTCAAGATAGGCATTATTATTAATATTATAAAATATGGTTTTTCTTAGTTATATCTGTATCTTCACTAAATAAAAGCAATTGCAGTTATTTGTGAGATTGTTTTTTCTGGAAAAGTACTTGAGTGTAAAAAGTACTGTCCAATCAAAAATTCCCAGGTTTTTGTTACGTAACTGATAAGTGGTTAAGTTATTATTGTGACGAGCAATGCATGATTTGAGGCACATTTTACCTGATTATAATGTTTTATGTGAATGTTAAACAAATATGGGTTTTCTACAAGACTGAAGTATTGTTCTTCTGTGGCATCAAGCTTATACAATTGATTACCCTAAATAAAATGATTGTTATTCACAATTCAGATTACTGAATTATAAGTGTGATAAAATTATGTGCCTAATGAAGACTATCATTTGATATATTAAAGGGTAGATAATTATTTGATTCAGTTGTTTTTTCTGCACTGTGAATATTGTCTTAACAATTATATATATTTTTCTGTTATCTGTAAGTTGCTTTGCTTATATGGCGAAAAGTGATATCATTGCCAGACACACAGCTCGCTTGTTATCCCTACTAGAGACTTAAATTGCTTGTTGTCCCAACCAGACACATAATTTGCTTGTTATCCTTAGGTATGTGGCACAAAATCCAGATTCCATACGCAAGGAAGCTGAAGAAGAGTATGAAACCGGAGAACAGAGAGAGCTGCGGCAGATCTTCCAGGGACAAGGACAGGTACTTGACATTCATTGCTGTTGAATATGGTGTGACTGAGTATTTGCCATGACGATGTTCTGTTTTGCTGTTTCATTTTTCATCTTGATGTTAAAGGAAAATAAATCTCTTGGCATGTAAAGTTCTCATATGCTCTATTTATTGGTGTATATAAATGGTATTATTTATTAATTTAAGGAAGAAAGATGATTTGATTATATACTCTGGGAAGTTATTAATTTCTTTTCTTTTCTTTTTCTTTTTTGTTTGGTTTAGATCCATGACCTTATTCGCAATCTCCATGCCAAATTGGATGAGATAATTGGTCGCCAGGAACGTACACTCGGCCTTGTGTCTGCAGTCCACAGTGGCATGGGTAAGGAAACATATAATTATCAATTCATACAAGAATGATTGCCTTTTAATACTTGTAATATTTATCCCCAGTTTTCTTTTAGATGTTATATTGAAGGTTATTCTTTGCAAATATCAAGAGAATGTGATGGAAAATGAATATGTATCATACTAGGATTTGATTTTCCAGGAGGGCAAGTTGCTCCTACTGGACAGGTACCTCCTGCACAGGTTGGGGCTCTGCCTGGGGACACTATCAGGCGTCACGAAGTCGACTCCATCCTGAATAACCAGAGGGACATTGTGGCAACAGCAAGAGATATCAAGTGAGTATTTTGTTTTATTTGTTTGGCTGTGGGATGTAGGTGATTTAGGTGTTTGTGAAAGTACTGTCATTCTGATTTTGGATTATTAATTTTCTGTTACTTGTACTACTCATTTTACTATTTCTTTGCTGTAAATTAGAACGGTAAATATTTATTTCCTCTTTTCTTCTCCTCTTCCTCCTCCTGTTCTTTGCCTTCCTCCTCCTCCTCCTACGTGAGCCTTTGAATAGTTTATGATTGGAATTTTTTTTGACTTCCTCGGAAAGCAATGTTACACTGTAGTGTAGTAATACAAGAAAGGTTGATATAGCAAAGGTTATGTTTTATTCAAGTTCAGTAAAGATTGTTACATTATTAGACCACTATTTATGGAATGTACTCTTTTGCAGAAACTTTGTGAATGATATCCACCAAAAGAGCAACCAGTTATTAACTAACAGTCAGAAGCCTCAGGGCTCAGTCCAGCCAGTTGGTTATGATCTGCATGTTACTCTCAATGAGATGAAGGAAGGTCTGAATATTGTAAAGGTAAGTCGTATCTGTTGCTGAAAGTTTACTTCGTTATTAATGATTGCTTTTGGCATTATATCCTGTTAATTACAAGTGGGAATGATTATTTTTTGTCTTCTCTTTGGGATTACCCCCATGTCAAGTATAGTAGAGATACTTTCATTATTGGATTTTGTCCATCAGTGGTAGAAAGCAATATGGTCAAACAATTGGATAAGCATTTTCAACAGTTATACCTCATGGATACAAATAATGCTGAATATTTTACATCACTGTGTCCCAGTTAACACAGTATGGTTTTTAACACCCTATGGTATTTCCACAGCGTGATCTCGGCACAGCCAATCAGCGTTTGACTTCTGGGCCCGCAGGCGGGTGCCCTCCAGTCAGCTGTGTCTCAACCGGCATGTTCATCACATTCATGGTCATCCAGGTGGTACTGCTGATAGGATATATCGTATACAGGTAAGACTGTCACCATTTTTTCTTGTATCATTCCTTTTCTTTTAGTTGCATTTTCTCTTCAAAATTTGTGTGATGCAACTATATGATAGTGAATATATATTTTTTGTGTTTGATATTTTATGGCTTTTCTTGTCTATACTGGTTTCACTCTATATGTATTATTATTTTTCTATTTGAAGTTTATTAGTTGAACTTCAGTTGGTTACTTTTGTATTCTGTTATATATCTCACTGCAAATTGAAATGAAGATAAGGGTGAACATTGCAAAAATGTAGAAATTCTAAGGTATAAAAGAGAATTGAATATCTAAACAGTGCAAGAGATATATTTGGCAGGTTTTAGTTTTATTTTCATGCATCTCTCTTGGAGACATAATCAAAACTGGTGAAGTACATCTCTTGGATTGCAAATTTGTTCTCATTCATACCTTTTCTACATACAGTGAAGATAAGGGTTAGAAAAAGTAAAAGTATATCTAAATGTTCTCAATACCATATAGAGGGAGCAGTGGGGACTCTGAGGGCTGCTTAGTGCGGTGGTTCTCATCCCGCCATGAGCACTTCCACTAGCGATTGCAGTGTTAGTAAGTTAGACGACCCTAATCCAGGGAGATCATGACGATAACCTTCCAAAAAGCCCTTTTAACGTTGGAGTAACTTGTCTGTGCACCCATAACCCCCTGAAGGTTTTAGCTTGTATTTTTTTTCGTGTAATTTGTGTTTTTGTTCCACTATTTTACTCTTTAAATAAGTTGTTATGCAGTTTATCTGATAAAGGAGTTGTTGCGATAGATTGTTGCTATACTAGAAAATAATTGGATCAAGAGTTGTTTCTGCTTTCTTGTTCCTAGTATACAAGATACAGTGAGTTTAACTTTTGTTTCTAATAGAATTTCATTACCCTACTAATTGTTGATCTTTGATGTTCATACAAGTTTGCAGTGACCATACTTTGTGATTGTCTAGGTTAGGCAAAAATTGCTAATGCAGTACTGTTGAAGGGAGAGATCATAACTTTGAGCTTATGTAGATGCTACAAAGTAGCATTTTGTAGATAGTGTACATTAAGTTGTTGAGAAAGTGTGAATGTTTACATTTAATTTTAATTCTTATAGATTCAAAAAAAAGTATGATGTATAGTGATGTTCTTTAGGTTCTTTAAGTTAACTCAATGATTATATTACATTTTAGCTAAATGTCATTACTCATATTGGGATGATGTCCCATCTTGTTTGGTCTAGCCTGCCGTAAGGTGTATGGGCCAAATAGTTTTTCACTTATTTGGCTCTGACTTTGTTCATGGAAGCAAAACAGTCCCTCAAAACTGTTCTTAAAGCTCCTTTTTGGCCTCTATATAAACAGTCATTTATGCCTTACCCAAGAGAAGGAAACGGTAAATTTATCTTTCCTGCATTTTTAATTCTGGCCTATGGTTTGTTATGGCACCACAAGCTCCCTATGTGAGTGGTTTAGCAAATTATCTTTATTGAATATAGCTATTCATTTGTAATTTTTTATTCTATTGTGTGTGCGCTTGTGCGAATATGTTTGTATGTGGGGTGTGCATGCATGATTACAGTATGTACATGCATGCTTGTTTCATCTATATATTTGTAGTATATTTTTTACTCTTATGACTACTCATGAATTTACTGACTACTGTTAATAGACTTTTTTCTCCTTGTTTCAGAGATAACAAAGATGCTCAAGCAAAGAAATTTTATTAGGCTGCCACACAGCTGCAAGAACTGGCAACTCCATATTCTCAGGAGTGAAGTCTTTTTCTTTCTTTCTTTCAATTTTCCCTTGTAGATCACTACTTTTTATGCAGCAAATTTGTAACAGATTTTATTTTGAAAGACTATGTATGTCACTGATGTAGGTATTGTTATTACTGTTTGTACATCAAGACATTTGGAAATTACAAGTGATATTTTGATCTGATACTTCGGGGACCTTCTATGATTGGGAAGCAAAATCGGTTTATTGCCATTTTGGGCGCCTCCGGGCATTTAGGAAAACCACAAGGAATAGTATTCTTCTATTTTTATTTCTAATATTTTGGGGATTATTATTTGTGCAGGTTGTGTTACAACCTTCATCACTCATAAAGCTAGGATTACATTGTCAAGGGAACCGTTGCAATAGATGTGGGAAGGACCAAACTACCTACAATTTCAAAGCTGGTTGTTTAAAGAAAATATGCTGATAGGTTTTTCAGAATTGCACTTGTGCATTTGATTGTTTTTATGAATATTTTATTTGCAAGTGATTTCCCTTCCCCCTTCCCTCCCCCCCAAAAAAAAAGATGTGTATGTAGAGGAAATTGTTTATAAAGTTATTTTGAAGTGCTAAGATTAGATAAAAAAAAGTCTTGCCTAGTTTAACAGATGGTCCCCTCCAGACATTTATTCTGATTATCCTTTCTCATTTATTATTATTATTTTTTTATATATAAGATGTCTTCCCAGCAGTATTTGTATCACTGAATATATATTTTTTGTCTCAAAAATCCAAAAGGAAGTGCATTAAACAAACCATATAGCACAAAAAATCAAGGGGATGATCATAACACGTTTTAATTTTATTTACTTCTCTTAATCATGTGATAAAGAGATATAAGATGATACCGTTCTCCTCATTGGAGGAAGAGCACAGAGAAAAAAAGTTTTATAAGTGGGAATGAAATTGTTGAAAGGAGTTTTGTGTGTAAATATTGTCACAATGATGTAAATAGCATAAAACCTGTGTTTTATAGCATTTTGGGATATTGAAGAGGTAGTGTTGGTGGGATTTTCTTCCCACCCAATCTTGCTATGTTTAGTTTGAAGCATTAACATGAACCTGTTGGTGAAATACTTAAGCGCGTAATATTATGTCCACCTTGAAAGTATTTATAATATTTTACTGAACTCTCTAAGAGGTGTAGAAGTGTATGAGAAGTTATTTTTTATTTATTTTGCTGTTGTCCTAAAAAAAAATATTAATAAATAAACATTGAGCTGTGTTGTTGCTCTCTTGTAGGAAGAGGAGCTGCAGATGCAAGTGTGTGATTGAGTAGAATGTAATGCAGCAAATGTTTTATAAGTGCTTCAGAAACCTCCCCCTTCCAATTCAGTACTAGGATAGTTTACATTAGAGAATATCATTAGTCTAGCAAGACAGTTGTGCGGAAGTTGCAAGTAAGAAAATTTGTATGATCGCCGTGACTCCATTCATTAATACTAACATTCCCTGTCCTTGACCTCCTTAAATCTTTTCAAAAAAACAAAAAGAAAAAAGATCTTACTTATTTTTTTGGAATGTGTTCTTGCCAATGGCAATTGGCATTCCTTTTATAGATTTTAGGTTTTTAAGCTTCTCATTTTTTCTTCACCTCAGCCTCTCTAATTCTCTATTTTTTTATTTTTTTTAAATTTTTATTATTTTTTTTTTTGTTTTGTTTATTATTTAGGTAACTTTTATTTCCCACTTAACCCAATCTGAGGACTTTTTTGATACCTGGGGTATGGTTTACCTGTGCTATGGTCGCTATTTTTCCTCTTCACAATTTTATTTGTTATTGCTCATTGGCACAGATTATAACAAACCAGATGTGAGATTTCTGTTTGATGTACAATTTTATTTTCTTCGCTTGTTGGGATTATGTTTAATTATTTGCAGTTTTACAAGTGAGATTATGTATGAATATATTACTATTCAGATTTGTAGCATTAATTTACAGACACTAGTTGTAGCGCAGAGCTCATTTTTATTTCAAAGCTCCTGGCAAATCGGGAGTTGGCAAAAAATTTTACTTAGCATTGGATTTTATTTTTACAACCGAACTAGTAAAAGGGTTAATATAAAGGCATTGAAAAAGTGATCCCATTTTTTTTATAATTATGTGAGATGGAAAGTACGTTGTTGCTTTTAGTTTTTAATATTTACGTATTCACTGGTGAGTTGAATGTATTTTGTTAAGATTTTGGGATAAATTATTAAAATAAATGTTTTCTATTTTGAGCTAGTTTCTTTTACCTTTCAAATTCAAAAAGATTTGACCATGATTGATATTCAACTTGTTTTATTTGATACTGTGGTTAAAATGTACTAAAATTCTAGTTTTACTTTTGTTTCTAACCCCCCCAATCCCATGCCTGTTGTTACCGTAGGAAGCGGGGCATATTAGGAGACGGAGACGGGACCCAAAGCAAGGAATCACTCCTGCCTTGTGCTTCAGCCTTCGATTCCACTTATTTTGTACTTTTTTTCCTGCTTCCTCTTTCAGTTTCTCTCTTCTCCAACCCCTTCTACTATCTACTCCTATATGGTGTGAGAGCTATATTGAAAGGATGAAAGGCTGACTTTGTGCCAGTCATGAATGGGGGACCATGGGCACAGTATTCCTTTACCCCTCAAAGGGACCCTGAGGAGTGACCCGTGTCTCCAACCAACATACTGCACATGGTCAGTAATGAAGATTTGCACCCTTATCAGGGGCTTCGAGGCTTGCCCTTTTATCAACGAGCCCCACAGATTTAAATTCCCGATTCCTCCACTCCAGGCTCGCCTTTGGCCACAACTGAACATTGCTACTACTACCCCTTCCTCAATGAGTACTATCACTTCAGTCCATCCAGGTCATTACTTAACCTCCAGAAAACATTCTTCGCCTCCCATCATCCTCTTCTTCATCACCTCCACCCTTACAGCTTTATTCATTTATTATCCTCCTCCTTTATTGTCCACCTGTCCGTAGTAGTACTTATCTCAACACTACTCCCTCTTTCACACATCCCCGCCCTTCTTCTACCGCTACTCCCTCAAACTTTTTGAATATCATTTAGCCCAGGCTAAATGAGATGAATTTTTTCGTGATCCCCTCTTCAGCTCCATACTATGACAACACATTCCTCTTTCCCAAAATTCCCCAAAAGACAAGTAGGCAAAATTTCCTTTCGCAGTCGTTCCCGCTTTGTCAGTTGCATATGAATCCCAGACTAAACCCAGCCCAGCCCAGCCTAGCCTCATCCCTTCCTCAATACTTTTCCTGGAAATATCTCCATCTCCCCAACGAACTGCCCTCTACGACAACGATTGGTCAGATTATGGAGAAGACGTATTCGCCTGCCTCTTGGACTATGATGCAGTGTCAGTACAATGCTACACCATTCCCCCTAGGGACCGCTGCAAGTCCACCAATATAGCCAAGATCACTTTCCAGAGACACGACCCCTCCCTTGATATTTATATTGGCGGATAATCCGTCCCTGTCCTTGTCAACCCCCAACCCCCTCAGTCAGTGTCAGCATTGTTGGCGTCCAGGCCACCCTGCCAAACACGGGCCGATGGCCTGTGTGCGCCTAACTTGGTCAGAATCGATCAACTTGCCCTGCAGAATCACGCACTTGTGCCAATCGTGGTGGCTTCCATAATGCATTTTATAGGGTCTGCCTTACCTGCAAGTTTAAATCTGAGGTGGGAATTTTCCAGTTCAGTGTTTGCCATACTGTGAGGCCAGACTGGAAGCATGTGAACGAGTTTGTTCTCTTACTCCCAACACCAGCACTGTCCTTTACTCTCCTCCTAAGATGTTTTTACATATCCACCAGTATGTCCTCCTCATCCCACTTCTACCTCCTCCCTCTCCCAGTCAAATTATTTTGCCATTCTAAATCCAGAGAGGTAGATCGAGAGTGAAAAAGCTGGTCAAGTATTTCTTGTTTTATTTAAAACTAAGGAAATGTTCCACACATAGAGGGCACATCATCACAGTGTATTCATGAAATCGGTCTAGTGTTGAAGTACAATTTTTATAAGTACAGCAAGTAGCCGATTATCATGCAAGCAAGAATAAATAACATCAATTGAGTATACTTGGGTTTACATCAATATCATTTTGGAACCACTTAGAAATTATGCAAAAGAGAAAATCAAAACAGGCTTCCGCGATCAGAGTAAAATACTGATTATGTATCCATATACTTGTAAAATGACTGGCAATACATATTTACATTATTTACATTTTATCTAGTATATATATAGTTTATGATCTGAAAATCTCGTTTGTAAAAATGGAATGTTGTGCAAGAAAATAGCATTTACATTTATAGTATAAGTAACATTATAACAACCTAACGGTGTAACTAGTTCTGTATCTCTCTGTCTTTTGATGGAACACCAGTAGACATAGAGACAATACACACAAGGGTTTCTACATATATTTGGTACATTTGTATACTCTTTAATGTACGAGTATATGCATCCTATTATAACGGGGCACCTTCGTCTGAAGGCTTGAGGCAGTCTTAAGGTATAAGCTCGGGAACAGATATAAACATCAGGCCACATACCGTGCACAAGGAAACATTTTTTTTGTACAATGCTTCCCTCAGATATAATGTACAACACATTTTACATTAATCGACATGACTAGATCATTCATTATACTGTAAACATGAATGTGATTCTTTAGGACCGGGACTAGTGTCTTACAATTTCACACAGTTTCTCTCCAGCCATACTTCTCGAACAGTTTATACCCTTCTAAATTCTTGTAATCTCTCAAGCACTAAATAGTACCTTGGGATTTTCTAATCCCTACAACGTTCACGTCTAAAAGATCTTTTGATCACATATTATGTTCCAAACTATCTGAAAGCAACATCAGGGCCGAATCAGTAAGTCCACCAAAACCCTTAGTGCACAAAAGATAGATGGATGGATAGAGAGATAGACAGACAGATAGATAAGTAGATAGACAGATAGGAAGATAGATAGACAGAGAGATAGATAAGTAGATAGAGAGATAGGAAGATAGATAGATAGATAGATAGACAGATAGATAGATAGATAGATAAGTAGATAGACAGATAGATAGATAGATAGACAGATAGATAGAAAGATAAGTAGATAGATATGAAGATAGACAGGGATAGATAGACAGATAGAGAGAAACACACACGACTTCCCTGAATCTCAAAATCCCCCCAGACAGTTTACAAAACAGTGGGTTCTTGGGGCTTCGACGCCACACCGGTGAAGAAGCCTTTGTTGACTAAGCCAGGAACGTCCTTTGGGTTGAGGTTCTGGTCGTGGAATTGAGGGATCTGGAGACCACCTCCTTCTGGCTTGACGGGTGGCTTGCCTGTTGGGAAGAGAAAGAGAAATAGAGGTTTATTTTTCTTATAATGGTGCGATGTGTTTTAACAGCTAACGAGAGAAATAAGTGGTTTCATTTTCATTTCATAATACATAGAAAATTCAGTCCAAAATATAGGAATAAGAGGTTCGATTTTCTTTCAATAATGCAGAGGAAATTTTAACTTTCTACGCTCATATCACAATCATCCTCATCTATACAATAAATTTTGACTTGTGTGATGTATGCTTGCCTTGTATTTCTATTCTAATACTATATTTTATCTTAAGTTTTCAAAGCTAAAGGGGAGAAAAGGAGAATTATTTTAACTAACTGTATATTGAAAGAAAAAAAGGAGGTTTAACCTGATTGAAAGAAAAAAAAGGAGGATTATATTTTAAATGTATATTGAAAGAAAAAAAGGAGGATTATATTTTAAATGTATATTGAAAGAAAAAAAGGATTAGATTAGATTTTAACTGTATACTGAATCTTTTATAGCTATATTTTAAGTTTTGACTGACGTGCACAATGCATGTACTGACTGGTATTTTATGAACATTTTAGCTCAGCAAAATTATTTCTCAAATGAATGAGATGAAAACACGTGACTATGGGTAGAAATCTAGTCATTCATAGATTGCAAATTGACAGACAGACTGATATGAAAATAGACGGACATGGACTTGCAAAGATTTATGAATGGGTTGATGGATGGATGGATAGATAGACAGATAAAAAGATAGATAGATAGATGGTTGGTAGGAGTGATTGATGGATGGATGGATGAATGGATAGATAAATAGATAGACAGATGGTTGGATTGATGGATGGATGGATAGATAAATAGATAGATAGATAGAAGGTTGGTTGGTTGGATTGATGGATGGATAGATAAATAGATAGTTGGATTGATGGATCGATAGATAGATGGTTGGTTGGATTGATGGATGGATGGATGGATAGGTAAATAGACAGATAGATAAATAGATGGTTGGATTGATGGATGGATAAATAAATAGATAGAAGGTTGGTTGGTTGGATTGATGGATGGATGGATAGATAGATCTCTCACTTTCATTTTCTCTTCTCTCTCTCTCTGACTTTTCCTCAATCTATGCTCTCTCTCTCTCTCTCTCTCTCTCTCTCTCTCTCTCTCTCTCTCTCTCTCTCTCTCTCTCTCTCTCTCTCTCTTCTCTCTCTCTCTCTTTCCTCTTCTCTTTCTCCTCTCTCTCTCTCTCTCTCTCTTTCTTTCTTTCTCTCTTCCAGACAGAAAAAGAGAAAGAGCCAGAGATAGACAGAGGAAGAGAAAGAACCAGACCCAGAGCCAGATCCAGAGCCTGAGAAAGAACCAGAGCCAGAGAAAGAGCCACAAAAAGATCCAGAGACAGATCCAGAGAAAGAGAAAGAGAAAGAGCCAGAAAAAGAGAAAGAAAAAGAAAGCCAGAAGAAAGACCAGAGCAGAGAAAGAGAAAGAACCAGAAAAAGAGAGAAGAGAAAAAAGAAAGATCCAGAGAAAGAGAAAGAGCCATAAAAAAAAGGAAAAGAGAAAGATCCAGGTCCAGATCCAGAGAAAGAGCCAGCCAGCGACATCCAGAACCCCCCCCAAAAAAAAAAAGAAAGAAAGAAAGAAAGAAAGAAAGAAAGAAAGAAAAAAGAAAGAAAAAGAAAGAAAGAAAGAAAGAAAGAAAGAAGAAAGAAAGAAAAGAAAGAAAGAAAGAAAGAAAAAGAAAGAAAGAAAAAAGAAAGAAAGAAAGAAAGAAAGAAAGAAAAAAAGAAAGAAAAAAAACAGTCCAGAACCCTCACTGTTCAAAAAGATGATCGCAGGAGCCGAGTGGTGCTGCATGTTGTCCTGGGGCTGCTGGCGTATGGATCCCGCCCTGTACGAGGAGGTCCTCTGGATGCTCATCACGGCGTCCTTCGTGTTCTTCTCGGGCTTGAACAACACGATGTGAACTTTCGGGAAGAACAGGCACCCGAGCTGTACGAAGCCTCTGTGGGGGGAGGGAGAGATGGTCGAGATGTTAAGGGGGTTTAAATGAATCTTTATTTATTCCTTATATAACAAAGACTGTAATTTCATCTGATTCTTTTTTTATTCTATTGTTTTATTTTATTCTTTTTTATTATATTGTTTTATTTAATTCTATGTTTCTCATTTTAGTTATTTTATTCTATTTATTTTTTATATTTCTATCTCTAAATTTGTATTGTAAATGCATAAGGTATATGTGAACGTCTAAATTTACTAATTTCATCCTAAAAAAACAGTTCAGTTTATCATATCCTCGCCTGAAGCTTTTTTTTTTTTTTTTTTTTATCACACTATCGACCCTATCTCGATGAAAACAGTGACCCAAGGTGACACGGGGACAGGATACCCACCCGAGCGACAGGGACATGGCCAGCGTGACGATCCTGACGTCATCGGAGGCCCCCGTGGACAGGTAGAGGGGCACGAAGACAAGCCAGATGAGACAGGTGGTGTAGTTGGTGAAGGCGATGAATCGAGCCTCGTTGAAGCCTCCGGGACACTGCGAGAGAAAGAAAGAGAAATGTGTGGGAATTCTGATAGGTGTAGTTTTTCTCTATCTGTGTGTATTTCTTTTTCCTTCTTTATCGTTGTCGTTTCTCTCGGGTCGTCGTCTCTCTCTCTGTGCACACACACACACACACACACACACTTCCATCCAACAGCCAAGCGACCCCCCCCCCCTCCCTACCCACCTTCCGGGTCTTGATGGCGTAAACCGTGCAGAAACAGACCAGCACCAGCGGATAGATCAGACCCACGATGTACGAATAGTCGTCCAGGCCGTTGCAGATGCGGATGCGGTAGTCGGTGTCCCTCGAGCAGAGGTGCTTGGTGGAGGGCGTGTAGTAGACGAGCCAAGAGATGTTGATGATCACTTCCACGCTGACGAGGAGGGTGACGATCACCATCTGAGAGCGCGGGGAGGTGTACTTGGCCTGTTGTGTTGGAAAGGGAAGGAGTTAGGGTCCCTCTGTCGGTTATCTGAATTGCTTATATCTATCTATAAATATACCTGTCTGTCTATCTATCCATTTACCTACCTACCTATAAATCTATCTACCAATCTATCCATCTCCGTATTTGTCAATCTATCCAGTATCCATCTATTTTAATATATCTATGTAGGCACTATATTTATGTTGTAATATGTAGGTTACAGGGGACTGGGTTAGGTCTCTGTTGTAATATGAAGGTTATAAGGGTTTGGGTTAGGTCCCTTTATCGTTATCTGAATTGCTTAAAAGTATGTAGGGACTATATTCATGTTGTAATATGTAGGTTATTGGGGATTGGGTTAGGTCCCTCTGTTGGTTATTTGAATTGCTGATAGGTATATTTACCCTCTGTTGGTTATTGAATTGCTGATAGGTATGTAGGCCTTATGTAGGTTATAGGGGTTTAGGTTAGGTCCCTTTGTGGTTATTTGAATTGCTTAAAATTATGTAGTAACCCTTCCCCCCCTCCCTCCCTCCCTCCTCCAAGACCCCCAAAAACCCGCCGACCGACCTTATGCGGCTTGCTCGGGTTCTTGTTGAAAATCCTCGATATCCTGTTGGTCTTGGTGAGGATGGAGGCGTAGCAGACGGTGTAGCAGAAGCCCAGGAAGAACCTCGTGATCCCGCAGGTGAAGATGGAGGGCGGGGCGACGATCACGAAGGTCATGGCGAAGGAGAGGAAGATACCCGCCAGGAGGATGTAGGAGAGTTCCCTGGAGGAGGCTTTGATTACAGGTGTGTCCAGGTAGACCCAGAAGATCACGGCGACGAGGACCGTGCTGAAGATGCCTGGAGAGAGGGAGGGTGAGGGAGAGAGAAAGGAAAAAGGGGGTGTTTGCTGTTTATTTCTGTGCTGATATTCGGGTTTTTAGTTCTTTTAATGGTGTTTATGGTAAAGATATCCACACCCACACACTCCTCTACCCTTTCACCTAACAAGCCATTCCAACA
>NW_020871069.1:263650-266150 GCF_003789085.1 Penaeus vannamei
GTGTAACATCTGAACAATAGATGGCGCTGAATGGAGTTTTGGGCCTCACATTTATTTCAATCGGTGTGATACGTGCTTTCCTATCTTTCTTATATAGTCTGGTTAGTGGTTCAGGGCGAGTCCATGTGTATCTTTGCAAATTTAAGACTATGATAGTGATGATAGAAAAGAATAAATAAATAATAATAATATTATTATTATTGTGATAGTAATAGTAATGATAATAATTAAAATTATAATAATGATAGTAATAATAATGATAATATTAATGAAAATAATGATATGATGATGATGATAATGATAATGATGGTGATGATGATGATAATTACAATAATAATAAGGATACCTACCTACATACAGATAATTAGAACACTACCTACAGGAAGTCCTGAAATAACAGACCTACCCAGCCGTACTTCGAAAACATAATCCTACTTACACTCACACAGAAAATGACACACACACACACACACACACACACACACACATACATACATACATACATACATACATACATACATACATACATACACACACACACACACACACACACACACACACACACACACACACATACACACACACACACACGCACACACACACAAAAACAAAACTAAAAACAAAACAAAAAACTAAAACACGAAAAAAACACGGAAAAATACAAATAAAATTCATAGGCCTACCTGCACAGAAACTTCCGAAGTTTGGCCTCCAATAACACCGATGACTTTGTCGAACTTCCCGCCACGGTAAGTAGGGATAGACCCGTCATTGCACATGAAGTCTGCCTCATGATACTTGTTCTCACCTGCCAGGTAGCCTATGCAAAGAAATGTAGATTATGTTTAGTTTAGCCTAATCCTAATCAATTGTCTCTGGGCGCTGATATTCGATAGATATATGAATAGATAGATGAAAATATTAAGAGAGAGAGATTTATTGAACACAGGTTTAGACGCGGTAATCTGATTAGTAAAATAGATGTTTTTTTTTGTGAATGGTGATCTAAAATGTCTGTTGATATTGCTGACATTGATGATAATGTCCCAGTCACAACCATTTATGCTTCATCATAATATATGTGACACATGCACATACACGAACACACACACACGAACACGCACACACACACTCACACGAACACACACACACGAACACACACACCACACACACACACACACACACACACACACACACATACACGAACACACACACACACACACACACACACACACACACACACGAACACACACACACACACACACACACACACACACAACACACACAACACACACACACACACACACACACACACACACACACACACACACATACACACACACGAACACACACACACACACACATACACACACACTCGCGCGCGCATAGATACATAGCCCGATATAGATATATAGACGTAGATAGAGAGATTGATAAATAGATGTGAATAAAGAGAAATAGATGGATACTTATTTCTCACTAAAGGGTTTTATCTCTTAATTACTATTTTTGATTCTTTTTTTACTTCTTAATTTTCCTTACCATATTCTTTTTCATTTTCCTTTTTATTCCTCATTATCATCATCACCTCTTTCTTCTTTATCATCTATTTCCTTTAATCTTTTAGCTACAGTATAAACAATTGACTTCCACACGACAAAACACGAGATAAACACGTTTGAATCCCTTGTAAATAGTTTTGGAATCTCCTTGAGAACGGACTCGGAAACGGTCATGACGTTTATAGTGCGAGAAAAAGCGCGGGAAATGGAAGGAAATGGCAATAAATGCGTGAGAACGAAGAATAGGGAAAACCCCCAACGTTCTCTCTAATGTAGATAGGAAACCTGATGCATTCTTAGCTCTTTAGGAGAAGAAAAATTAAGAAGAAATAAGTAAAATACATGCAGTAGATTTGATAAGATAATGAATAAGAATAAAGTAATAATATAGATACAATAAACAAGAATAAAGTAATAATCTAGATACAATAAATATGAATAAAGTGATAACATATATACAATAAGATAACAAAAGATAAATAAGAACAAACAAAGAAAACAAATACTGTTAAAATAACGAAGAAAATAATGAACAAATAAAGAAATAAAATCAAACATGTATAACAAATAAATTCCTCTTTCCCGAAGAAACAAAGAGAAGACAAACAGTAATCAAAGAAAACCCCAAGAAAACACATTCACCTTTGAGTTTACCGTAAGCTTTCAGGATGCAGGAGTGCCCCCTCGAATCGGAAATGATGATCTCAAAAAGTTCACAGAAAACGGGTCTCAGGAAAGACGTTTTGTGTTATTTCCTAACCGAATATTACCGTTTTATCGTCCAGGCTCTGATGTCTTTGTCAGGTTCAGAGAGGAATTGTCAGAAAAGGATGACTGGGGTTGTATAAGTGGATATCGAAAGTGTAATGGGTATTTCTTAACTCCTGTATACACACACGCACACACACACACACATGCACAAACAAACAAACACACAC
>NW_020871069.1:271150-281150 GCF_003789085.1 Penaeus vannamei
AGAGAGAGAGAGAGAGAGAGAGAGAGAGAGAGAGAGAGAGAGAGAGAGAGTAAGAGTAAGAGTAAGAGTAAGAGTAAGAGTAAGAGTAAGAGTAAGAGTAAGAGAGAGAGAGAGAGAGAGAGAGAGAGAGAGAGAGAGAGAGAGAGAGAGAGAGAGAGAGAGAGAGAGAGAGAAGAGAGAGAGAGAAGAGAGAGAGAGAGAGAGGAAAGATTGAGAATAAGAGAGTAAGTATTTACTGCAAGATTTGTTTCTTCAAATTCTCCGTTTAAGAAGCTTTCGAAGAGAGATTTACGGTAAGAGTTGTTCTTCTAATTCTAATTGTTCTGTCGTCCCTCTTTCTCTCTCTTTTTCCCCTACCCTCTCTCTTTCTCTCTTCCTCTTTTTCCTTCTCTCTCCTTCTCTGTCCTTCCATCTCCCTCTCTTTCGTCCCTCTCCCCCACTTACCGCACTGTCTCTCCCTCCCTCCCTTCCGTTTGTGTTCCAGAATAATCTTTTAGGAGAAAATATATTTTACGATTAGCGTAAATACCAAAAGAGAGAGAATTTCGGAATGCTAAACGCTAAGGACACGATTACCGTAGATACCAAGAGAGAGAGAAGGGCAAGAACGCATGCCACATTTAAGCCACATTTGTCATACGAGTCATTATCGCTGTCATCTCGCTATTAAATGACTCACTTGAATTACTGTAACAATAGAAGGAAAAAAAATATACATATATGACCATCAGAGAATCCTCCATGCCCTTGGATATTACCATATAAATAAAACACTGGATTCGGACATACGTAGGAATAAGAATGTACTAATAACGGAGAAAGAGAGAGAGAAAAAATGTGTCTTATTGTCTTCAGGAAATACAGCGAGGAGGGACTCATCAGGTGACTCAGGTCTTCCGCCCACCTGCCCGTCCCTGCATTCACCTGTACTCACCTGGAGGGCAGGAGTAGTGACGTCACGCCAATACGCATTCTATTTTCCTTTTATATTTTTTTTCCTTCTTGTGTGTTTATATCTTTAATTATTTCATAGTCTGGGTTAATGGAATTGATGATTTAACAGTCATATAAACATTATTTTTATACGCAATGGTCTAACTTCAGTGTTTTTTGAGTATGTTTACAGTTCATACGTCTGGCAGCGTGAAGTCGTTTCGGATCGTTATCGTACGGAACTTCTTGAACGTGAATCAGAAACAACAGAACCGGAATAAATGATGCAAGACAATGCAAAGAGAGGCATTACGTTCCTCCTTATCTGGATCCATTACGTTATTATCTCGAACGCTGTTAATCTATATTTATATCTGATTCTCCGTAATTCTTGTTCACGAACGCATACACATTTCTGCATCGAAATCACAGTCGGCCAGAACCCATACGCCACAAAATCTGATATAACTCTACGTTGCTTCATCCTCATACGATAATATAATAGATAATACTTCCTTAACTATATTTTATACAGGTAATAAAGATACTCCCTTAATTTTATATTATACAGGCAATAAAGATACTCCCTTAACTATATATACAGGCAATAAAGATACTCCCTTAACTGTATATTATACAGACAATAAAGATACTCCCTTAACTGTATATTATACAGGCAATAAAGATACTCCCTTAACTGTATATTATTAAAGATACTCCCTTAACTGTATATTATACAGGCAATAAAGATACTCCCTTAACTATATATTATACAGACAATAAAGATACTCCCTTAACAATATATTATACAGGCAATAAAGATACTCCCTTAACTATATATTATACAGGCAATAAAGATACTCCCTTAACTATATATTATACAGGCAGTAAAGATACTCCCTTAACTATATATTATACAGGCAATACAGATACTCCCTTAACTATATATCATACAGGCAATAAAGATACTCCCTTAACTATATTATACAGACAATAAAGATACTCCCTTAACTATATATCATACAGGCAATAAAGATACTCCTTAACTATATATTATACAGGCAATACAGATACTCCCTTAACTATATATTATACAGACAATAAAGATACTCCCTTAACTATATATTATACAGACAATAAAGATACTCCCTTAACTATATATTATACAGCAATAAAGATACTCCCTTAACAATATATATTAACAGGCAATACAGATACTCCCTTAACTATATATTATACAGGCAATAAAGATACTCCTTTAACTATACATTATACAGGAAATAAAGATACTCCCTTAACTATATATCATACAGACAATAAAGATACTCCCTTAAATACATATTATACAAACAATAAAGATACTACTCCTTTAACTATATATTATACAGGCAATACAGATACTCCCTTAACTATATATTATACAGGCAATAAAGATACTCCTTAACTATATATTATACAGACAATAAAGATACTCCCTTAACTATATATTATAACAGCAATAAAGATACTCTTAACTATATATTATACAGCAATAAAGATAACTTAACTATATATTATACAGGCAATAAAGATACTCCCTTAACTATATATTATACAGGCAATAAAGATACTCCCTTAACTATACATTATACAGGCAATGAAATACTCCCTTAACTGTATATTATACAGGCAATAAAGATACTCCCTTAACTATGTATTATACAGGCAATAAAGATACTCCCTTAACTATTATTATACAGGCAATAAAGATACTCCCTTAACTATATATTATACAGACAATAAAGATACTACTCCTTTAACTATATATTATCCAGGCAATGCAGATACTCCCTTAAATACATATACAAACAATAAAGATACTACTCCCTTAACTATATAGTTCCTATTTTCTCATCAAGCTATAGGTCAGTGCAGTTCAGAAGAAGTGCTGGTGAAGTGGCTTTTCATTAATGGAGAGTGCTGGGGGCTATTATCTCGTTAATTACCGGTGGCATAGAAATGTCAAAGCCCCTCATGATGTGCTGTTGTGTGTATGCGTGTCTATGCGTCCGTGCGAAAGTATGTGCGCGTGTTTATGCGTACACGCGAGGGTGTGTACGCGGATAAACGTACATGTCAGTTTCCACACCAACATGGATTAAAACGAGGATAAACATACACGTCAATTTCCACACCAACATGGATTAAAACCTCGCAGAGAGAAAAAAGAAATAAGAGAAAAAAAATGGAAGATAACAAGAAAAATCAGAAATAAAAAGTCACATAGGAGAACCTCCATTCAGAACGGATACGAACCGCCTCGAACCTCGACCTCCTTAAAACGGACAGAGAGATGACAACGACTTAAAGTAAAGGGAGGAGGGAGTGGGGGAGGAAGGGAGGGAGAGGGAGGGAGGGAGGGAGGGAGTGGGGGAGGGAGGGGGAGGGAGGGAGGGAGTAGGGAGGGAGGGAGGGAGTGGGGGAGGGAGGGAGGGAGGGAGGGGATAAGGTAAGGGGGTTGACAGATAAATGTATGTTTATACACACCATCAATACGCGCACGAACGCACATACACGTGAGTGTGTGTGTGCAGGGATAGATAGATAGATAGATGTATAGATGTATAGATAGTAGATAGATAGATGTATAGATGTATAGATAGATAGATAGATAGATAGATATGATAGATAGATAGATAGATGAGGAGAGAGAGATAGTGAGAAGAGAGAGAGAGATAGTGAGAGACAGAGAGAGATAGTGAGGAGAGAGAGAGATAGTGAAAGAGAGAGAGAAGTGAGAGAGAGAGAGATAGTGAGAGAGAGAGAGAGAGATAGTGAGAGAGAGAGAGATAGTGAGAGAAGAGAGAGAGAGAGAGAGAGAGAGAGAGAGAGAGAGAGAGAGAGAGAGAGAGAGAGAGAGAGGAGAGAGGAGAGAGAGAGAGAGACAGAGACAGAGAGACAGAAGACAGACAGACAGACAGACAGACAGAGACAGACAGACATATAGCAAGAAGTGGACGGTGAGATAGAAACGAAAAACGATAGAAAAAAAGAGAGAAGAAAGGTCGAGAAAGAATTAAAGAAAGATAAAGAGGAGGCAAAAGAAAAAAAGAAAAAAAAGTGAGTGTAAGCCCATAACTTAAAGGTATCCTATATGTACTAATAGGACGAGTGAGGGAGTGTAAAGATAAAAAGATAAATAAAGGTGAGAGATATGGTTGTCACAAAAGGCATGGAAATAATTGCAGATACGTAGCCATGTCGATGGGTTTAGAAGAAAGTCTAAATATTTCTATTTCTATTGTGAAGAAAAGGAAGCTAGTTCTAATATGTCTATGATTATTATTATCTTTACTTGCTAATTAGAAAAGTGAAGAATGTGCTAAAACGATGGTAAGTATTGCATATGCGTTTCTACCAGTTAAAAGAAGAATGATTATACGTATTATTTTTGCATGCTTACGAATTAAATAATGAATATTGACTACATTTTCGAAAACAATCACTCTATCCATTATTATTTTTTCATCAAACCTAAAGATTTTTGTTAGACGTCGCTATCTTATTCACAAGGTACGATAAATCCTTCCATTTATATGCATATACACGTTTACACAAACAAGAATATCAACATACCTTATCGCTGGTACTGCAGGGATCGTTGTTTATATTTCATTCACTATATTTCGCTGTAAACCATTGGATGTTACGCATATAGTTAAATACATCCATACACGAATACCACTTTGTATTATCTACCTATCTACCAAGTTTCGACACGAACGAAATATCTACATTTGTCTATTTTTTAAAATCTTTATATACCTGATCCCTAACGGTCAGATAAAAACATCGAGAGCACAACACAACGCCAGTCACGTGTTGGACGCAGCGGGAGAGAGGCGCGTGGTGCTCGTTCCAGCGCCGAGAGAAAACTTATCATTGGGACGCGTAGAGGCATCGTCCAGCCGGGCAGAGAGGGGCTGTGTGAGTCACGATGGCGTCAGAAGACTTCCGTCCGGCGGGCTTCTACGTAGGGTTCTCTCTTTCTTTCTCTCTTTCTCTGTCTCTGTGTCTCTCTGTCTCTGTCTGTCTCTCTCTCTCTCCGTGTCTCTTGTCTGTTTCTCCGTTTCTGCTATTGTCTTTGGTCTTGTCTTGTTGGTTTCCTTCTGTCGACTCTCTTTCTCTCCCTCTTCTTATTTTTTTTTCTCTCTCTCCTCTCTCTCTTTCACTCGCTTTCGCTCTTTCTCTTCCTCTCCTCTCCCTCCTCCTCTCTCTCTCTCTCTCTTCTCTCTCTCTCTCTCTTCTTCTCCTCTCTCTCTCTCTCTCTCTCTCTCTCTCTCTCTCTCTCTCCCTCCCTCTCTCTCTCTCTCTCTCTCTCTCTCTCTCTCTCTCTCTCTCTCTCTCTCTCTCTCTCTCTCTCTCTCTCTCTCTCTCTCTCTCTCTCCCCTCCCTCCTCCCTCTTCTCTTTCCCTCGCATTTCTTTCCTCCTTCCCCCTCTCTGTCTCTCCCTCTCCTTCCCCTCTCTCGCATTTCTTTCTCCTTCCCCTCTCTCTCTCACTCCCTCATTCTCCCTCGTTCACAAAACTTGAAATGACCAATTGACCATCTCTTTGGCCTCTTCTGTCCACCTCTTTGTTCTCTCTCTTTGTTTTTCTTTCCGTCTTTCATTCTCGAGAAATTGGTGGTTAACCTCAACTCCTCCACTTCGCTTGTTTAACCGTTAGATTGGCTCGGGCATTTCTTTGTGGGGAAGGCTGGATCAGTAGCAACTGGAGGAGGTGTCATGGCGTCCGTTTCTATTTTTGGAAGGAAAAGCACGTGGGGGTTTATTTTGATGACGTCACGAAAGTTACGGATGCTTTGTGAATGTGGTCGATCATTTTGGTCTCTTCAGTTTTCAAAAAGGATGGAAAATAACGATTTTAATGGGTATATTTTCATTGAACGACCATCAGAACAGACATCATGACACCTCGAGTTGCTACTGATCTAAACATCCCCACTTCTTAAGCAGGTTTTGCTGTTATGATTCATAAAGAGGATTATTCTTACCTCATTTCATGACCTAAAAAGGAGAGCTGTATCACATGGCCCTAATTTATCCGTTGATGTATAAGTGTATTTTTTTCTCTTCGTTATATTAGTCTCAAAAGATAGGTTAACCTCGTGGCTGGGATAAGAATAAATACATTATGGAAATGCGATAAACGGTTGTTATGACGTGAAATAATTCGAAAATAGACGATATAAGAACAGTCATAGTGAAAACATAATCATTTTTAAAGAGTATATCTGGTACAAAGGCTACAGGAAGAACATAAAGTAAGAATATATAAATGTCATTCATTTTGTTTTTTTTTTGTCCACATTAACACATTTTCTTTGTGAGGAATACATACATGTGCGTGTGTGTGTGTGTGTGTGTGTGCTGTGTGTGTGTGTGTGTGTGTGTGTGTGTGTGTGTGTGTGTGTGTGTGTGTGTGTGTGTGTGTGTGTGTGTGTGTGTGTGTGTGTGTGTGTGTGTGTGTGTGGTGTGTGTGTGTGTGTGTGTGTGTGTGTGTGCAAATACATGACAAACATGTACATGTGTGTGTGTGTGTGTGTATGTATGTTGTGTGTGTGTGTGTGTGTGTAAGTATGTATACACAAAAACATACGCAGATAAATTGACAATTTTATGAATGAGGAGATATATATTACTATTATCTTATTATCATTATTATTATTGTAATTATAATAATAATGACAATAATGATAATAATGATAATGACGATAATAATAACAATAATGATAATGATAATAAAAATGATAACAGCAACAATAATTAAAATTTGAATAATTAAAATAATAATAGTAATAATAATGGTTGTTATCATTCTCATTGTTACTATTATTATTATTATTATTATCATTATTATTATTATTATTATTATTATTATTATTATCATTATTATTTATATTATTATTATTATCATTATTATTAGAATTAGCATATTATATTAATACTGCCATCATTATTATTTTTATCATAATAGTGATAATGATGATTATCATCATCGCCATTATTATTATTGTTATTATTATTATCATTGCTATCATTATTATTATTATTATTATTATTATTATTATTATTATTATTATTTTATTATTATTATTATAATTATCATGATTATTATCTTCTTATTGATATTATCATTGTAATAATAATTATTTTAATTAAAATATTGATCATTATTGTTACCATGACAATTATCATTGTTATTGTCATTATTATCATCACCATTGTCATTATTATTATTATTGTTATTATCATGATTATTGTTATTACCGTCATTATCAATATTGTTATTTATTATTATCATTACCATTACCATTATTACAATCATTGTTGTTATTATTATTATCCTTGTCATCATTGATATTGTTAGTAATCATTATCATTTTTATATTTTTTTTTATCATTATCATCATGATTATTATCATTATTGTAATCATTATTGTAATAATTATGGATAAAGATAATAATTATTATCAATATCATTATTGTTATCATTCTCATTATCATCATCGTTATTATTACTCTTATTATTATTATAGTTATCATTATTATTTTTATTATGTTTGTTATTACTATTATTATAATTACAACTACAAGCAGTACTAAAGCTAGTGCTACTGATAATGATAAAAATGATGGTAATATTATTCCTCTTATCTTTTATTATTATCATTACATTTTCGTTATTATCATAGTTTTCATTATTATTTTCATCATCATTACTTCTATCTTTATTATTATTATTATCATTATTATTGTCGTTATTACTTTTATTATTGTTGTTATTCTTGTTACCATTGCTATTACTATTATTGTTATCATTATTGTTGCTATTATCATTATTACCTTTATTATGATTATTATGATGATGCACACACACACAGACCACACACCACACACACACACACCACACACACACACACACACACACACACACACACACACACACACACACACACACACAGCACACACACACACACACACACACACACACACACACACACACACACACACACACACACACATATATATATATATATATATAATATATATATATATAATATATATATATATATATATATATATATATATATATATATATATATTATATATATATATGGGCTTAGCACCTATTAGGCACTGATAGGCTAAAACCACAATATAAAACATGAGGTTATTTAAAGATTAAATTCTAATAACTCTATAACATTAACTTTTCATTAAAGAAACGATCAGATTGCAGGAGTATTCAGCGTATGTGTATATATAAGTATTTTTTTTTTCATATGTTACTTTTTATGAAGTTCTAATGCGATATATTTACACATATTTTTTTGTCAGTCATGTAACTACTTATTATTAAATTTAAAACGATTTGGTAATGTTTGTGATCATGAGGATTCTTGTACCTGTATCTCCCGCGTCTTTTTTTTTTCATTTCTTCTTAGTACTCATTACCAGTAAATAGATTACGTAACAGCTGTTCTCTCTGGGCGATTTCCTGTCCGGTTTTAACCCAGATCTAGCCGCCATCTCTTGGGAAATACGTGTAATTTGTTTCCAATGAACTTCTTTAATGCTGTACCTGTTTAAAAAAAAATGTTTATAAGGGTCTCACATATGTTTTATATTCGAGTACCTGTTAAAAATGGTTATAAGGATCTTACTTATATGTTTTATATTCGAGGTTATGAGTTGTCTCCTCTTGGAGCTGAGACGAAAACTTGTATAAAATACGGTAGATTATCTCATGAAAATCCCTTTCCTGGGTTGTTTTGGGTTTAATTATGTACAGGTATCACGCACACACACGCACACGTACGAGCGCGCGCACACACACACATACATACGCACGGTTTAATTTAATTCCTTTAATACGAAAACAAAGGTATATCATATCCCATTGTACTTTTAACCTTAAAAAATCATAGATTCTTTAGTATATCTTAAGTATTTGAGAGAGAGAGAGAGAGAGAGAGAGAGAGAGAGAGAGAGAAGAGAGAGAGAGAGAGAGAGAGAGAGAGAGAGAGAGAGAGAGAGAGAGAGGAATACAGATAAAACAAACAAAAAACAAACATAATCTGAAAAAAAAGAATACGCACACAATATCAAAACCGGCGCTCATTATACCACCACCCTCCGTTAATCTTATTCCTCCACTTACCCATCAGTGACCCACCATATCCCCCCCCTCCCCTACCCTCTACGCCTCCATCAGCTGATCGAAAACCCCGAAATTTCTCCTCTCCCCGAAGCGAATCCGTTCCGAAGCCTCGACCCGCCCCAAACGAAGCACCGAATCCCCCCAACGAAGCATCGAACCTCCCTTAGCGCGCTTCACTCGTTCCCCGATGGCGAATCTTTCATTATTTCAAATCCCATTTTTGCGCGGTTACTCTGGTTCCTGGGGACATGTGCGCTATTGTTGAAGGAGTTTTTTTTACTGTTTTTTTATTTATATTCAATCCTTTTCGGGCTGTGAACTTTCTGAAGGCCGTCTGTGGGTGGTTGAAGGGGTAGTAGGGATGCGGACAGAGGATGTCTGAGGACGCGGTTGTGTGGTTAAGGAAGGATTTTTATTTGGGTTTTTATAATTTCTTGTCTTTTTATTGTGTCATAGAATTAATGTGTTTTATCGATGTGTGAGGACATACGTGGATATATATTCATATATATACACATACACACACACACACCACACACACACACACACACACACACACACACACACCACACACACACACACATCACACACACACACACACACACACACACACACACACACCACACACACACACACACACACACACACACACACACACACACATCACACGCCCATCAATAAATCCAAATTTCGATCTATCTGACTCTCTCCGCCATCATTTTTCTTGTTTTGTTTTTTTCTTCACCACGAAGGACCCACAGCCACCTCGCACGGGACAGGACATCCTCTCCTCTACCGCGAAGTCCTTGCAGGGGAATCCTATGCCCACGCTTGCCGTTCGGACAGAGGCGGAGGCGCTGAGG
>NW_020871069.1:291150-298650 GCF_003789085.1 Penaeus vannamei
CAAGCGACCCCAGCTGGACCACACATCACAAGGACCCCAGCTGGACCAAAACATCACCAAGGACCCCCAGCTGGACCACACACATCCACGAGGACCCAGCTGGACCACACATCACCAAGGACCCCAATTCTGGACCACACATCACCAAGGAACCCCAGCTGGACCACACATCCACCAAGGGACCCAGCTGGACCACCACATCCACCAAGGACCCCATTCTGGAACCACACATCACCGAGGACCCCCGCTGGACCCACACATCACAATGACCCCAAGCTGGACCACCACACATCACCGAGGACCCCCTGGACCACACATCACCAAGGACCCCAGCTGGACCACACATCGCCAAGACCCAGCTGGACCCACACATCCACAAGGACCCCATCTGGACCACACATCACCAAGGACCCCAGGACCACACACATCACCGAGAGACCCCAGCTGGACCACACATCACAAGGACCACAGCTGGATCAACACAATCACCAAGGACCCCAAGCTGGACCACAACACATCAACGAGGACCCCATCTGGACCACACACATCACCGAGGACCCCATCGACACACACATCACCAAGGACCCCAGCTGGACCACACACATCACCGAGGACCCCAGCTGCGGACCACCACACATCACCAAGGACCCCGGCTGGACCACACATCACCAAGGACCCCAGCTGGACCACCACATCACCCAAGGACCCCAGCTGGACCACACATCCACCAAGGACCCAGCTGGACCACACATCACCAAGGACCCCCAGCTGGACCACACAACACCAAGGACCCCAGCTGGACCACACATCACCAAGAACCACACATCACCCAAGGACCCCAGCTGGACCACACATCACCAAGACCCCAGCTGACCACAACATCACCAAGGACCCCAGCTGGACCACACATCACCAAGGACCCCAGCTGGACCACACATCACCAAGGACCCCAGCTGGACCACACATCACCAGGACCCCAGCTGGACCACACATCACCAAGGACCCCAGCTGGACCACACATCACCAAGGACCCCAGCTGGACCACACCATCACCAAGACCCCAGCTGGACCACACACATCACCGAGGACCCCAGCTTGGACCACACATCACCAAGGAGACCACACATCACCAAGACCCCAGCTGGACCACACATCACCAAGGACCCCAGCTGGACCACACATAGGACACACATGGATGGACCACACATCACCAAGGACCCCAGCTGGACCACACACATCACCGAGGACGCTGGACCACACATCACCAAGGACCCCAGCTGGACCACACATCCAAGGACCCAGCTGGACCACACATCACCAAGGACCCCATCTGGACCACACATCACCAAGGCCAGCTGGACCACCACATCACCGAGGACCCAGCTGGACCACACATCACCAAGGACCCCAGCTGGACCACACATCACCAAGGACCCCAGCTGGACCACACACATCACCGAGGACCCCAGCTGGACCACACATGGACCCCAGCTGGACCATCACCACCCCATGGCGAGGACCCCATCTGGACCACACACATCACCCCCAGTGGACCACACACATCACCACCCCAGCTGGACCACACATCACCAAGGCCCCAGCTGGACACATCACCAAGGACCCCAGCTGACCACGCATCACCAAGGACCCCAGCTGGACCATCCACACAGCCACGACCATGCAGGAAACCACACCATCCGGCTCACTGGTCGCGCCGTGACCTTGCCTGCCACACAGCGCTACAAATCTCAAAGGTCAGCGGCCCGTTCTCTGTCTTGTCAGCTGTGCATCTCCCCAGCCTCTCCTCTCCTCGCGCCACATCCAAAAATCCGTGTGAAGTTAAAAGAGAAAGAAAGAGAGAGAGAGAAAAAAAAATCGGTAATCATTGCCTAGTTATTCCTTAAATTTCTTGTTCTGTGTTCAATTCTTAATAGTGGCGTTATTTTTTTTTTTGTATTCCGTGTTCACTTATTAGTTCTAGGTATTCGTTTGCAGAGTTTCTGAGTTTTCTTACTAAGTCCGTATCTTAACCGCCGACTGAGGATGCTCTTCCTTCAGCGCCGCCCGCACGCTCGCCTTCTGTGACGCCGCCTGAAAATGGGTTTCCTTCAGCGCCGCCCATTCACTGCAGTTCTGAAGCCCGAGAATATCGCACTCTCGGCATCCGTTAGCACTCAAATATTTAACTAGCAAATCGAAAACTGATATCACAAACACTGCTACAATACCTACGTCCTGTTTTCTACGTTACTTACGTCTTTTACACCACCAAAATGTAATGGCGTATGTTAGGCTAAGACACACCTCTGGTAAAAATCCTCTCAAAATCTGTTCTCACCTTTTTGAATTATCCTGCTGACAGTAAAACAATCAACGAACGAACAAACGGAAGTAACAATATAAACATAAGGCCATAGAATACACAGAAATTATCTGTCTAAACTTATATATCACATATACATATTTTTACACCACCCTGTATTTGTATATCCGCATTTCAGGGCAGTGTTAAGTTAAGTAAGTTTATTTACCACCCTGGCTAACTGCTCAGGCGTAGGCAATCGTGATTACAATGTTACATACATTCACATACATTCGACAGAGTACAGTATTCTGTGATTACAGTAACTATACATGGAAAAATGGGAATATGTCATACAGTATGCAAACGTATATTACCTTTGATCTGCCTTTGCCTTTGTGTTTACATAAAAGTGTTCTGTGGTGCGTTTTATGATTATGAGGGCAGTGTTGGTGTGAAAGGCGGGTATTTCGTCCCGTAGAGTTACAAGGCCTGGGACCCTCACCTCAAGACGCGTGCCCCTTCTCTCGTTTCCCCGCCTGCGAGTGTGATATTCGCTGGTATGGAGAACGATGCTATTTCAGACCAGTATATGTTGTAAAACCCCAATAGAGTAATAATAAAGGGTAATATTGGGTGATCACATATGAAACTATTTCATATACCATTTATCCAAACTGTAAAAAATATAGAGGAAAAAAATCGCGATATTTCTATACATCACCTATTTGGCAAAGCAGGTTGGTATGTTCAAAACATTTTGCTGAAGGATGAACTGACGAAATATTATCCAAACATAAACGAAATAAAATACTCTACATGATCCAAAACAAAACGAAAAAAAACTACTCTATATTTGTATACAAAAATTATTCATTATTTTTCGTTTGCCAATGAGGTCTACCAGGGTGGTTACTGCTTGGGCTTGAATTTCGGATGTAATTGTGACCAAGACTGAGCGATTAGGGCGACTGCAGAAAGATACGTTGTCTACTTAATTTTGGAGGCATTGTTGGAGTAAGGGATATTCTCGGAGAAAGGGGCTGTTGGGGGAACTAAAAAAATCGGCCTAAAGAGATTACTCAAGAGATTTGAAGAAGTGGGAATTGTACAGAGGGGTGAGGACGGGAGGAGGGAGTGGTGTGAAAAGAATTTGTATTGTGGGGGTGTGGGCAATAAGGCTGATGAGTCGTAATGAGGAAGGAGGAGGTAGAACGTGAAGATGATTGTTCAGGAGGTGGGCTGCAAGATGTTGAGAGTGAATATGGGAAAAATTGAAAAATGGGTTGATAATTCGGGATGGGTCAAGTTGACAGCATGTTTAGAGGATGGAGGTGTACTAGCAGTGGTCGGAATCGTGGTCAAAGGGAAGTCAGGGGTCGGTAAACCAAAGTAGTTAAATACAGAGAGGCTAGTTGATAAAGGTGCAAGCCTCAATATCTCCTGATAAGGGTACAAAATCTTCATTACTGGCCATTGTAAGTCTGGAATGTGTGGGGAAGGTAAAAAGGTCCACCCCTCAGGATTCCTATAAGGGGTAGGGGCTAAATGATTTACCAAGGAATACCATGGTATGGCTACCTGAGGCTGTTCATGATTGGCACAAGGTCAGCCCTTCATCCTTTCAACATGGCTCTCACACATTAGGAATTAGATAGGGGAAGGGTTGGGCAAAATAAGAGAAAAATAGTTAAGAAGAAAAGATCGAGCAAAATCAGTAGATGCAAGGGCTGAGGTCCAAGGAGGGGGAGATCCCATGCCTCGGGCCTCAGTCTCGGTCTCCCAAGTCCCCCCATGACAACAACGGGCAAGGGATTGGGGCGGGGGATCGTCTAGGTAAAATATTCCCATAAAATAAACAAAGTTGAAATCGAAAAAAGTATCTGCAACATTTCCCAAATTTAGGATGAATCTGTTAAAAAGACAAAAAGCAGACAATCCCCTGAATGAACTACTTGATGTAACATCTGAATTCATTAAAAAAGGAGTGCATTTATCTATATCACTTTGGTTTCTGATAAAAACTGACCTTCATAAAAAGGCAACCAACCAATTCACATTTAGAAATGTCGTCTTTATTAGACTTTCTGAATGCTTAAGGATCTTAATCGTACCATTATTAGTATATATGCCCTTAAAAGGAAATACTAATAACATTCATCTGAATCTGAGGAGCCTCATTTGCAATGCAGAACACAAAGCAACTCATCATTTTGTATACATTTTATTTATCCATATTTTTTTATACAAATATTCCTGTTGTTAACAATTCACTTCTAGCCTTGAAGTGTTTAATATTCCTTAAAACTATTATGTATAAAAATGAACAAAATCCTAAATTGTCAACAGTTCACTTCTAGCTTTGAAGTTTTTAAAATTCTTTAAACCTATTATGTATGAAAATGAATAAAATCCTAAATCATAGACCAATGTGACTTTCTGAGAAGATATGATCTTTTCTCCATCACTCCTTTCTAAGGACAATTTCCCTCTTCACGTCCATAGCGTCTTCCAAGTCCTCCATCTTAAGCCGTTCTCTGTTTTCACAGCCTACATTTGGACAGCTGAAAAAAGGGGATTGTTACTGGTATCTTTTATTCAATTTGAACTTAAACAAACCAGATTAAGGATTTGAACTAGAATGTGAACAGCGTTTGGGCTAGTGATATTTGACAATCACGGGAAAGAGAGAAAAAGAGAAAGAAAAAGACAAAAAACAAAAACTGTACTTACTATTTACTTTATAAACAATTATACACAAAGAAATTTGAGTAAAAACATTACCTAAACCCTTTCCGTTTGCTTTGCTTAATCATTTTGACAACAGAAGATCTCTCGTATACATGGCCGCAAATTTTGTTACGCACAGGATCTGTCATCCTTTTCATGCTGATTGGATCAATGAGGTTTACTTCTTGCTGTGTGACAATCAGGTCACCATCTTCATTGTCATTTTCATTATCACCTAAAATAAAAAAAATCAAGTAGTTGACATTACTTTTATAAATATCCTAATGTGAAAAACAAAGAAGACATTTAAAAGGCTTCCAGTCATTTGCAAATACACAAGACATCGAATCATAAAACACATAAATAAACTGCTGATAAGTAATTTCAAGGGGCATAAAGACTCGACAAAAGATAAAATACATCTAGCTAAACTACAGATAGTGTCATATGCTCACCTGATTTCTCATTCTGCAACAATGCTCTGAAACTTTTGACACTGGAGTCGTTATTGACCACTTCCTGCAGATCGGTATTATCTTCCAAGCTCTTCAGACACTGGTCAAAGAGCTGGTAAATGGAAACATATCATTTTAATCTTTCCCTTTCTAGTTTGCCTTTATAAAATACTCTGGGATGATGAGCGTACACTTCTTATAAAACTCTGCCAATTGACATTAAAAATGTTTTGCTTTATTCAGAGTCTCGGCATTATGTCCACGGCATTATCTGGACATGTGTTACTCAAGCTGTGTCAGCTCCTCTACGTCACTGTAAAGGATACCAAACTGAAAACCACTGATCTGGACATTAATTCTGAAATAATCCGAACACCACGTCTATACTACTAATACTACTTCTTTACTTTATTTCTTTATCTTGTTTTCCAGGCAGTAATTATGACTTTTTAAGCAGAATGATCATTCCATACTTTTATCTTTCTTCAGAATTCTCATCTTGGCTTATTTTTCCGGCAGTCCTGACGGGGGGAGGCTTTCGTATCCTAATCTCAAGATTCTGGGCTTACCAAGTCTTATGCGGCTAAAAAGTCAATGGAATTCTATCTGAAATTATGAGAGATAAAAGACTTGACTTATGAAAAGTCTTGAAAAATTGACTTAGTGAAAAAGTCATCTGGATCTACTTGATCAAAGACAGGGGGACATGAATTTAAAAGTCTATCTATGTCTAGCTTGACATGAATATTAAAAAGTCATCTTAAAAATCTATTTGACTTATGTGAAGTAAAAAGTCATCTTGAAATTCTACCTGAAATATTGAATGCTATAAATATATATATTATGACTAATGCTGGAAAGAGAATATGAAATTAAGTGTGAAAAATGTTTTTTTTCAACACATAATAAAAAAAAACACCCTTTGAGTAAAGTATACATTCCTATTTGCTTAACTACATTTAATTTGTAATATTTATGCTTTTGTTAAAGTACAAACGACAATTTTCAAAAATGAAAGATAATGAAGGCTTTTAGCAATGCTGTTTTCTTAAATGAACCCCAAGGAAGGCACAATGAAGAAAAAATCTGTTTATCAATAAGCATATTCACTCAAATACAGCAAACTTATCTGTAATTTTACCCTGAGCAAATAATAATGTATTTATACATTACATTCAGAATAATTTAAAAATCCTATAATGTATTCAAAATAACCTAATAATTGAGAATCAAGCTGGCCCTCATAATAGTATTTGAATAACATTAAACAATATTTTCTGTGAATAAAATATATAAAAAAAAGTCTAAAATAAAATTATATAAAACCATATTTGAAAAGACAATCTCACCTCGCCCACATCATTTGCCTCTGCTGCTTCCTCGTTATCCAAAGACTTTGCGTTCTTTGCAGCTTGTCGTGCAATCTTTACTTTATGTTCAGCTACTGCACAACTTACCATAACTTCTTCAAGCTCAGCCATGTACTTCTTTCGTAAATGTTCTATAAAAACAAATACAGAAAGCGTGTGAATATGAAAACCAATTATAATAAAAAGAGATGAATATAATTAGAGAGACATCAATGTGGGGAAAAAGAAAGAAAGAAAGAAAGAAAGAAAGAAAGAAAGAAAGAAAGGCTTAGCATATTAATAACCAAAAAATCCAATATGTTTTCATATCTCAAAATGATTAAAAAACAACAACATAATAATGCAATAGCGTTCTTTTACAATTTTACACAAGAAAAGCTCTGTTACTCTACTTATAGAAAGTTTGACCTGAATCCTTTGCTACCAAAAAATTAAAACACTATATACATCAACTTTACAATCTAAAAATTATCTTGGAATCTCGTACCTCATCAATTATTCTCAAGCCAAGAGATACATTATGTTCCTAAGTCATATATTCCTTTACTCTGAAGTATACTCTGAGTATAAAATATCATAATACAATTCTATAAGAAAACATGTTACAATTGAAACATCAACAAAAGTAACAATCCAACTATTG
>NW_020871069.1:313650-318818 GCF_003789085.1 Penaeus vannamei
CCTGACGAAAGAGTGATAATAATCATTTGGTAATTAAATAGTTGGTGACAATTTTTTAATGACTGGCTAGTGATGACGTTGCTTTCAATCATTCATTATTTACCCCCTAACCCCCTCCAAGCGTATCTTCCTCTTGACGAAACAGGAAGAAAAAAGAAAAAAAGAAAAAAGAAAAAATACGCTGTGTTCGAACGCATTATCACCCCAGCTTTCGGGACGCCAACGCATAACGCTCGGTAAGTGTCCCCGACGGCCGGTTCGCAATGCTCGCTCAGTGGCCCTTCTCGCAACCCTTTCCTTGCTTACAATAATTCATGGACATCAATGTTGCATCTGAGATCAGAGAGCGAACTCACCATCGACCCCCATTGCAAGCTTCTTTCTTGTGTCTGTTTACACTCTGTGGCTTTGAGTTCAGTCTTTTTAGGAAAAAATAGAAATAAGGAGGTTTAGATATAGTGGAGAAAAGTGTAAAGTAGGATCCAATAGATATGGAAAAATTAGATGGAGAATTATTAATATGTGTGTGTGTGTGTTTGTTTGTTTGTGTGTGTGTGTGTGTGTTTTTGTGTTTTTGTTTGTGTTTTTGTGTTTGTGTTTGTGTGTGTGTGTGTTTTGTGTGTGTGTGTGTGTTTATGTGTTTATGTTTATGCGCGTGTATGTGTATGTGAGTGTGTGTGCGTGTATGTGTATGTGTGTGTGTATATTTTTCAGAAATATTATTCAGGCACTTATATCATCACATAATAGCTAATCGGATATTTTCTAAAAGGTAATAGTATTGTAGTTACAATCATTGTAAGAAATACAATCAGAAAATAAATAAACGAAATCTTAGTTTTTACGTTGCTTAACCCACAAGAAGACCATATCTCCCTCTCTCTCTCTCTCTCTCTCTTCTCTCTCTCTCTCTCTCTCTCTCTCTCTCTCTCTCTCTCTCTTCTCTCTCTCTCTCTCTCTCTCTCTCTCTCTCTCTCTCTCTCTCTCTCTCTATATATATATATAATATATATATATATATATATATATAATTTAAACCTTGGCATTGTGTGTTTTCAAGTATACTCAAACAAACAAACAAACATTTTTTCCCCTTAGGAGACGATCGTCACCACTTAAGTATGCGAACTTAGACGATCATCACCACCTAAGTATGCGAACTTAGACGATCGTCACCACTTAAGTATGCGAACTTAGACGATCATCACCGCTTAAGTATGCGAACCTAGATCACCACCACTTAAGTACGCGAACTTAGAAAACAAATCGCACTTAAGTACGCGAACTTAGAAAGCAACCACTTGACCATGCAAACCAAGAAGACGATCATCACCACTTAAGTACACGAACTTAAAGACGACCCTCACCACTTAAGTCTAGAAGACGGTTTGAACATATGTACAGCTGTGTTTCTGAACCAGCTGTGTTTTCTGAAATATGTACATCAAACACAGTGTGAACTATATGTACAGTTTTCTGAACTGACAGCTGTGTTTTCTGAACATATGTACAGCTGTGTTTTCTGAACACCCACATATGGTACAGTGTGTTTTCTGTACTACATGGTACAGCTGTGTTTTCTGAACACGTGGTTGTGTTTTCTGAACATATTGTTTTCTAACATATACATGTTTTCTGAACATATGTTGTGTGAACATATGTACAGCTGTGTTTTCTGAAAGGGTTTTGGAACTTAATTGTACCAGTATGAAACTATTCCTAGAGGAGTGACTTCCAGCTGGTATGCACACTTGGTAGTCTTCTGGTATTGAACAGGATATCAATGAGCTAGGCTAATAAAAAAGAAAGATGGATAAGAGAGAGGAGGAGAGAGAGGGAGAGGGAGAGGGAGAGGAGAGGAGAGGGAGAGGGAGAGAGAGAGAGAGGAGAGAGGGAGAGGGAGAGCAGAGAAGAGGAAGAGAGAGGGAGAGAGAGAGAGAGAGATTGAGGGAAGAGAGAGAGAGAGAGATATAAATAGAGAGAGTTATATAGAGATAGAGGTAGAGGTAGATAGATAGATAGACAGAGAGAGAGAGAGAGTGAGAGAAAGAGAGAGAGGGAGATAGAGAGATAGGTAGATAGATAGATAGAGAAAGATAGATAGATAGATAGATAGATAGAGAGATGGGGAGGAGCTTACTGCGTAAATGAACAAAAAAAGAGATAGACGTTGTTCTATAAAATATACAATTCCACACAAGATAGCTCAAGATCCCTTTTTTTCTTCTTCTTAAAAAAAAAATGTCATAAATAAATAAAACAAAGGAAATGGGTTAGTTATTAGGTGATAAAAAACCGGTTAGTTGAGCACACGGACTTTTCCAAACCGTTGGGTCCGTGGGAAAATTAATCTACACAAAATAGCTTCACGGTGATGAGAAAACGTGGGAAAAGGTGGCTCTTGTGGAGGTAAATCTTGCACTGGAACACGAGAGGTTCACTTAGTATTGTGAAATGGAGAGGGTGGGGTAGGTCCCTTTCCCCCCTTATCTCTTTATCTCTTTATCTGTCTATTTCTCTCTCTCTCTCTCTCTATCTCCCTCTCTCTCTCTCTCTCTCTCTCTCTCTTTATCGCTGTATCTTCTTCTCTCTCTCTCTGACTCCTGTAGCTCTTCTCTCTTCTCTCTCTCTATCCTAACCCCCCCTTTTTCTCTCTCTTCCCCTCCCTACCTCCTCCCTTTCTCTCATCCCTCCCTCTCTCTCTCTCTTTCCCTCCCCCCCCCTCTCTCTCTTCCTCCCTCCTCTCTCATTCTCTCCCCCTCTCTCCTTCCTCCTTCCCTCCCTCCCCCCCCTCTCTTCTCTCTGTTCCTCCCTCCCTTCCATCTTCTCTCCCTCCCTTTCTCCCCCTCCTCCTCACTCTCTCCCTCCCTCTCTTCCCTCTTTCTCTTTATGTCTACGAATAGTTGTTTATTCCGAGGCTAAAAATTAAATTATTTCCTATACGTTCGTCCTTTTCTTGCTGTCTCAAGTAAACCATTTGTCTTGAATATTTCTATAAGCTCTTTGCCTCCGATTTTTTAAAAAATAGTTTTTAATTTAGGCTTTTTTTCCTATTTTATTATTATCATTTTTTTTTGTTACTATGGCTTATTTTTTTTCTCTCCGATTTTTTTAATTTTTTTTTTTACTATTTTTCTTATTTTATTATGATTTTTTTTACTATGGCTTTTTTTTATTTTATTTTTTTTTATTTTTTTTTTTACTATGGCTTCAACTTCTTATCGATTCCCTTGTCATTCCTCTTTATCTTTCTTAATTCTCCTTTATCGATTCCTTGATTATTATTCTTCATCGACTCTTTTCTTATTCTTCTATATTGATTTCTTCTTCAGTTCTTCTTTATCGTTCCCTTCCTTATTCTTCTTTATCAATTTCTTCCTTATTCTCCTTTATTGTCTCTTTTCTTATTCTTCTTTACTGATTTCTTCTTCAATTCTTCTTTATCGATCCCTTTCTTGATTCATCTTTATTATCTGTCATTCTCTCTTCCTTTCGTTCACTCTTTCTTTTTCTCACTTGTTTCTCCGTTATTCCTTTTTGCAAATGCTAATCTAAATGCTAAATGCTAATAATGATGATATTATAATATGATTTATAACAATAATGGTGATAATTATAATAAAGATGATAATGATAATGATAATAGTAATAATAACAATAATAATTATTATTATTATCATCATTATGATAATAATAACAATAATAATGATAATGATAATAATGATTATAGTAACATCGAAAATGATACTGATCATAATGATAAAAATGATAATGATAGTAATAATATTAATAATTGCAGTAGTAGTAGTAGTAATACTGATGATACTGATAATCATAATAATAATGATGATTTTGATAATGATAATACAATTCATGATAAAAATGATTATCACTACACTAGTAATGATAGCAGTTATATAACAAATTATAAATATAGTAATCACAGAAAAAGGATATGTTTATAATGACAATAGTGACACTAGATATAACAGTTATGATAATGAAAACAATAACATTGATAACACAAAGAACATTACTGCTACAAAAATAGAAATGACAATAACAATACAAAAAATAACAATACTAAAATGACAATAAATAACAAAATATTCCAACATAAGTAAGATGAAGAAGAGGAGGAAGAAGAAGAAGGAAATTATGAAGACAAAAATATACAAAGGCAAAGAGAAAAGAAGGAAAGACGAAAAGAAGAAGAAAAGATGGAAAGAATGAGATGAGAAGAAGAAAAGGAGAAACAGAAAAGGAAAAGAAAAGAAGGGAAGACAAAGGAGACGAATAAAAAGTACGAAAGAAGGAAAGAGAAAAAGAAGAAACAAACAAAAAAAAAAAAAGGAAAAAGAAGAATGAAAGAATAATAATAAGTAAATAAGGGAAAAAATCATATATTTCTAAAGAGAAGAACACAAAGAAGAGAAAAATGAAAAAGAAAAAGAAGGAAAAAAATAGAAAAGAAAGTGAACAAACTGGCTTCTTTCCAGTCGAGGCGAGCAAATATTTGGCCAAGAAACCGCCGGGCGAACGGAAGAACAGAAGAAAACAAAAGAAGCAAAATAAGAAATTAAGAAAGAACATAAGGAAAAGAAAACCAAAGAAGAACAAAAGGAAAAGAAAAGAAGTAAAGACCAACAAAAGGAAAAGAAAAGAAGTGAAGAACAACAAAAGGAAAAGAAAAGAAGTAAAGAAGAACAAAAGGAAAAGAAAACTAAAGAAGAACAAAAGGAAAAGAAAAGAAGTAAAGAAAAAGAAAAAGAAAGAAGTAAAGAAAACAAAAGGAAAAGAAAAGAATAAAGAAGAACAAAAGGAAAAGAAAAGAAGTAAAGAAGAACAAAAGGAAAAGAAAAGAAGTAAAGAACAACAAAAGGAAAAGAAAAGAAGTAAAGAACAACAAAGGAAAAGAAAAGAAGTAAAGAAGAACAAAAGGAAAAGAAAAGAAGTAAAAAGAACAAAAGGAAAAGAAAGAAGTAAAAAGAACAAAAAGGAAAAGAAAAGAAGTAAAGAAGAACAAAAGGAAAAGAAAAGAAGTAAAGAAGAACAAAAGGAAAAGAAAAGAAGTAAAGAAGAACAAAAGGAAAAGAAAAGAAGTAAAGAAGAAACAAAAGGAAAAAGAAAGCAAGTTTATAAGAAGAACAAAAGGAAAGAAAGAAGTT
>NW_020871070.1:5000-12500 GCF_003789085.1 Penaeus vannamei
GGGAGAGGGAGGGAGGAGAAGGGAGGAGAGAGGAGGGAGGGAGGGGAGGGAGGGAGGGAGGAGGAAGGGAGGGAGGGAGGAGGGGGAGGAGAGGAGAGGAGGGAGGGAGGGAGGGAGGAGAGGGAGGAAGGCAAGGAAGGGAGGGAGGAAGGGAGGGAGGGAGGGAAGAGGGAGGGAGGCGAAGGGAGGGAGGGGGGGGGAGGGAGGGAGAGGGAGGGAGGAGAGGGAGGGGAGGAGGGAGGAGGGGAGGGAGGGAGAGGGAGGAGGGGAGGGAGGGAGGGGAGGGAGGAGAGGGAGGGAGGGAGGAGGGAGTTGAGGAGAGGGAGGAGGGAGGGAGGGAGGGAGGGAGGGAGAGAGAGAGACGGAGAGAGAGAAGAGAGAGAAGAGAGAGAGAGAGAGAGCAGAGAGAGAAGAGAGAGAGAGAGAGAGGCGAGAGGAGAGGGAGGAGAGGGAGGGAGGGAGAGAGAGAGAGGGAGGAGAGGGAGGCGAGTTAGAGGGGAGCACGAGAGGGTGAGGGAAGCGTTGAAGGGGAAGAGGATGGGGAGGGAGAGATAGGGGGGTGAAGGAGGCAGGGGCGAAGGGTGTCCACAGAGAGTAGAAACCTACAACAAAGTTAAGAACCTGAGCGGCTCACGGGACTTTGGACCTACTTCGGGTTACTTTCACGAAGAGATAGAAAGAAAGAGGAAGAAGAAAGAGCAGAAGAGAGAGAGAGAGAGAGAGAGAGGAGAGAGAGAGAGAGGAGGGAGGGAGGGAGTGAGGAGAGAGAGATGAGAGAGAGAGAGAGAGAGAGAAGAGACAGATGAGAGAGAGAGAGAGAGAGGAGAGAGAGAGAGAGAGAGAGAGAGGAGAAAGAGAAGAGAAAGAGAAAGAGAGAGAGACAGACAGACAGACAGACAGACGTCAGTCAGACAGACAGCCGTCAAACAGACAGAGCAGAGAAGAAAAGACGAGAGAGAGAGAGAGAGAGAGAGAGAGAGAGAGAGAGAGAGAGAGAGAGAGAAGAGAGAGAGAGAGAGAGAGAGAGAGAGAGAAGAGAGAGAGAGAAGAGATAGAGAGAAAAGAGAGAGAGAGAGAGAGAGAGAGAGAGAGAGAGAGAGAGAGAGAGACGAGACAGAAGGGATAAGATAGGGAGCTAAAATCAACCGAATTTTTGCTTCCTTCTATTTCACCGAAGAACAACTTTTTTTTTTCTCTCTCTCTCTCGATAAGACGCTGAATTATTTTCCATATTATTTTAAAAAGAAAGATGACTTTTCCTTCCATTTCGACATCACTTCTGTCTGCAAAAATATCCAATCAACCCTTTTTTGCAAGGTTGTTCTGCAATTACCAAGTTTCTCTGATCTTGGTGCCCGAGACTATCAGCAAAATTAATCTATGATGCAATTTTCATGTCCAAAGTTTTCATATAAAAGTTAGTAATTTAGAGTATCTTGCAATAAGTTACGGAAGATATCATTTACGTGTAATTTGAAAGTATCTTAAGTTATGAGGATTTTGTCTTAGATTTAAATATATCTTGTTTCTTTCTTTTTACTGGGGGAGTAGCTTTTACATATATGTATGTTTATATATATATATATATATATATATATATATTATATATATATATATATATATATATATATATATATATATATATATATATATATATATATGTGTGTGTGTGTGGTGTGTGTGTGTTGTGTGTGTGTGTGTGTGTGTGTTTGTGTGTGTGTGTGTGTGGTGTGTGTTATGTGTGTGTGTGTTGTGTGTGTACGTGTGTGTGTGTGCGTGTGTGTGTGTGCGCGTGTGTGTGTATACGTTTATGTATTATATGGATATATATATATTTAGGTACTTGCAGACATGTTTTGACACAGGCTTCAGACCCTAGACAAGGGGTTTCCAACCTGGGGCAGGGACCCCAGAGGACCCAGGGGACTTTCTGGGGGTCATATAGCAATATGAAAATTATGAAGTCGAATTAAACTTAATTTTATAAACTGGAATCTTTCTAATAAGTGTTCTTGTCCTATAGCTGTTGACACCATCACTACCATGACAAGTGACAGCTGAATCTGAAAAGATGACAGACACTGAACTGGACCAAGAAGGCTATTACATACTGGTCGGGGCCACAGAGTGAAAGAAAGCTGCTTCTGAAATTCCCTTCGTTATAGAAAAAAAAATCCACGTTTATTCATGAATAATTACACTACATCTGCAGTGCCACATCTAGGCAGAAGCAATATACAGCGTGTATGGCACCGTCTTGGGCCAACTGTACCGAAAGATTCTTTATTGGTGTACAGGCAGAATGTGTATGGCGGGGGGGGGTGAGGGGGGACAATTGATTTTTACAAGGGGCCATATGAGAAACCTGCTTTGTGTCAGAGGGCCACACCAACGATAACTGGAATTTGATTTGGCTCAACTTTCTTCCATTGTAAAATGCATATAATTATAATTATATTTGCATTTATATATTTATATTTTATATATATTTAATAAATTATATATTTGATAAGTTATGTATTTAATAAATTATATATATTTGCCAAATTATATATTTAGTCCCTGTCCGGCCTCTCGCGGATCGGACAGGGACCCACAAAGGACCGGATGTGTCCCGTTGGCCGGATGTGGCCCAGGTCTGGTGTAGGGGATCTGCAGAGAATTAACATACATAATTCAAATTCTTTTCGTTATAGATGATTTAGGTAGAATGCAACCGATGAATGTCAGGTTGAAAAGGAATTTCTTAATATTAAAAAATAATAAAAGTTTAAGATAAATTTAAGTATATATATTTTTTTCTTTTTCTTTTCCTTTCTTTTTCTTTTTCCTTCTTTTTTCCTTTTCCTTTTTCTTTTTCTTTTTCTTTTTCTTTTTCTTTTTTCTTTTTCCTTTTTCTTTATTTTTCTTGTTCTTTTTTTTCTTTCTTTCTTCTCCTTCTTTTTCTTTCTTTTTTTTTTTTCTTTTTCTTTTTTCTTTTTTCTTTTTTTTTTTTCTTGTTCTCTTTCTTTCTTTCTTTCTTTCTTTTCTTTCTTTCTGCATATAGCCAGGAACAACTATATTAATCCATTCATTTTTTCTCTCCTCAGGGCACAGCTGAGTGGGACTACATAGTTACCCTGAGGCTCTCTGTGGACACCAATGATGTACTAAAATAGAGCAATTGGACTTCAACTTCAGGTCCTCTGTGTGTACGAATCTGGTCAAAATTGAGTGAATACGTTTGGACTCAGTATTGCTATAATTTGTCAGTCAGCGGCGCAGTTAAGCCTTAATTACAAAGCCCAATATGAGTGGTTGCTGATTTCCTTTGGGCGAAATTATAGGAAGAGCGAGAAAGAAATAACGAAAAGTGAAGTAAAGAAAGGAGAAAAAATACGAATTGGAATAGAAAAGGAAGGAAAAGAAAGGCGAATACAATAAAATCAAGACATAGCACAAACAAACAAACAAACGAAGCAAGATGAAGACCGAGAGATCTTGGCTTCTGGAGGGTTGGAGACACAAGTTCAAGAAGCCTTCCTTCCAAGAAACAGCCTATGGACCTGTAAGGTAAGTTTCCCATCTTTTCTCTCAGTATCTGCGCGAAGTTCAGAGTCTGAATTTCATATCTTGCGTGAAGTTGTTTGATCTTTTGCGTGAAGTTTAGTCTGAATTTCATTAACTTGCTTAAGTTCAGAATCTAATTTCATTATCTTGCGCGGTTCAGTCTCTTTTTATTCTCTTGCGTGAAGTTCAGAATCTGAATTTCATTATCTTTGCGCGGTTCAGTCTCTTTTATTTCTCTTGCTGTTCAGAATCTGAATTTCAATTATCTGCGCGAAGTTCAGTTCTTTTATTCTCTTGCGCGAAGTTCAGTCTGAATTTCATTATCTTGCGTGAAGTTCAGAGTCTTTCTTTCAATATCTTGCTGTATTGCTTCTGAATTTCATTATCTTGCGTGAAGTTCAGTCTTTCTTCATTATCTTACGAAGTTAGTCTCTTTTATTCTCGTGCGCGAAGTTCAGTCTGAATTTCATTATCTTGCGTGAAGTTTCACTCTTTGGTTCTCTTGCGTGAAGTTCAGGGTGTGAATTTCATTATCTTGCGTGAAATTCAGAGTCTTTTCTTCATTTCTTACGCTGTCAGTGTCTTCCAGCATCTACACACAAACTCAACCCACTTCCTCTCAGCTTCTCAAGATTCAGTCCATCCCCTTCAGCTGACCTTCCCCTTTTCTATCCCCAACCCATCTATTTTTCTCTCTCTCTCTCCTCTCTCTTCTCATCCGATTCTCTCACTCGACAACCGCTTCTTGGTATCCCATCCCATATTTTCTCTCTCTCTCTCATCCACTCTCTTGGTATCCCCATCCCATATTTTTCTCTCTCTCTCTCTCTCATCTTTTCTCATCGACACCGCTTCTTGGTATCCCATCCCCATATTTTCTCTCTCTCTCTCTCTCTCTCTCTCTCTCTCATCCATTCTCTCACTCGACACCCGCTTCTTGGTATCCCATCCCCATATTTTCTCTCTCTCTCTCTCTCTCTCTCTCATCCTTTCTCTCCCTCGACACCGCTTCTTGGTCATCAACCACAGTGCCAATCCCACTGCCCTTGGTACAGTGCAGATCACCATCACCCGAAGGAGTATTGACCGGAATAAGTGCTGAGTCACGCCGGATTGCGTCATCGCCGTAGTCCTTCGGCCCGGAAGGAGAACGGCTGTTACCAGGGCTGCTCCCTCGGCCGACGGCGTGAGCGACACGTGTTGATAAAGGCCTTCATTTGCATATCTCTCATTTTTGCGAGTGCAGGTTCACGAGAGTCAGTGCGCGCGCGCTAATGTACTTACATGAGTACGTACTTGCATTCGTACCTACATATGTACGTGTATATGAATGTATATATATATATATTTATATATATATATATATATATATATATATATATATATATATATATATATATATATATATATATATATATATATATATTTGTACATATATACATATATGTATATACACACGCATGTACACACACATACACACACACACACACACACACACACACACACACACACACACACACACACACACACACACACACACACACACACACACACACACACACACACACACACACACACACACACACACACACACACACACAAGCAAATAAGCACACAGCAAAAACATTCACACGCCCGCGCACACATATAAACACACGCAAAATTCTAAGTCCAGTCAGAGCAAAAATTACCTCTTTTCCTCCTTTCCCTTTCTCTCTGTTTCCCTTCTTCTCCCTCCTCCTCCACTGATGAAGAGATTAGGCGAATCTCTCGCGGCATCCCAATCAAGAGATGTAATCAGGGATTAGTTTATGGTGTTATTGTGTGCTTTGGGAAGGTCGTGGAGGCTCTCCCTCAGGCCTTGTTTATCCATATTCTTCCCTTGTTCTCCCCCCCCCCCCCGCCCCTGTTCTTCCTCTTCTCCTTTTCCCTTTGTTTCTTCTTGTTTATTTTTCTCCATTCCCCTTGACTTTTTTTTTCATCTCCATATTCCTTTTATTTTCCGATTTCCTCTCACTCTCCCTTTTCTCTCTTTTTTTCTTATTTGCACAAGATGCATATCGTATATATAATCCTGTAGAACAAAATCAACAAAGGAATAATAAGAAAAAAAAGAGAGAGAGCTAAAGATGTAAAGCACACACACGCACACGCATACACACACACACACACACACACACATACACACACACCACACACACACACCACACACACACACACACACACACACACACACACACACAACAACACAACACACACACGCACACACACACACACACACACACACACACACACACACACACACACACACACACACACACACACACACACACAAAAGCTTTTTCTCTGAATCGTGTCACCGTGTCGTCTTCAGAGCCTCCCTTTACCCTTAGACAAAATCAGCAACAGATAAATATTTTAGAAAAGCGTTCTGTTGCTCACTTTTTTTTTATATCCGTCCTCCCTCCTGCTTCCTTTTGTCTTTCCTTTCTTTCTCCCTCTTTCTTTGTGAAAAGAATGGAAGAATTTCTGGAGATATCCTGAGGATTTATCCATTATCTTTTTCCCCAATACTTTTTTTGTTTTTTGTTTTGCTTTTGTTTTTTTTATTTCTCGTAATGTCAGTTTCCATCCAGATGTTATTTCTGTTATAAATGATAGATAAAGTATTGGATATGTGTATGAGAAGAGTAGTAGGTAGATGTAGATAGGTGTTTATGGATAGATATATAAGAGAGAGAGAGAGAGAGAGAGAGAGAGAGAGAGAGAGAGAGAGAGAGAGAGGAGAGAGAGAGAGAGAGAGAGAGAGAGAGAGAGAGAGAGAGAGAGAGAGAGAGAAGAGAAGAGAGAAAGAGAGAAATTAGAGAGAGAGAGAGAGAGAGAGAGAGAGAGAGAGAGAGAGAGAGAGAGAGAGAGAGAGAGAGAGAGAGAGAGAGAGAGAGAGAGAGATAAGAGAGAGAGAGAGAGAAGTAAAATAGAAAGAAGGAAGGAGATGGCAAAACAAAAAACATTAAAAGTTCAGAGAGAAAACACGGTAAGGGAAACGGTGAACTTAAAGTAAAGAAGAGGAAGGAGGGAGAGCAAGAAGAGAGAAAAAGAGAATCACAAATGAGAGAGACAAACAAACAACGAAAATAAGAACAAAAATAAACTCAGAAAGTCACACGTGGAACCGGAGAAGAATGAAAGAGACTTAGCGCCAGTGTTCCGTCCCACAGCAACAGGAGGGCGGAGTCAGGGAGTGGAAGAAGGGTCATGCTAGGGAGTGGAAGAGGGGAGTGAGAGTGGGGGAGTGGGTGGGGGGAGGGAGAGTGGGGGAGTGGGTAGGGGAGGGAGTGGGGTAAGGGGGAAGGGAGTGGGGGAGGTGGGTAAGGGAGAGGGAGAGTGGGGGAGTGGGTAAGGGGGAGGGAGGTGGGGAGTGGGTAAGGGGGAAGTGGGTTAAGGGGGAGGGGGTGGGGGAGTGGAAGAGGGGAGTGAGAGTGGGGGGAGTGGGTAAGGGGGAGTGAGAGGAGGAGTGGGTGGGGGAGGGCGTGGGGGAAGGGAGAGGGTTAGGAAGTGGGTGAACAGGGGGAGGGTGTCGGTTCCGTTGTGTCTGGCGGCGCTGAACTGGTGCTCCTTGTTCTTCTCCGTCTGCCGTAGCTTATTGTAACATTTCCGGCGCTCAAAACTTTCCTCTTCTCTCCTCCTTGTCTCTTCCTCTTCTTCTCTCTGCTTCTCCTTCCTCCTCCTTCTCCTCTGCTTTCTTCCTCTTCCTCCTCCTCCTTTGCTTCTTCCTCCTCCTCTGCCTTTCTTCTCTCTGCTTCTTCCTCCTCTGTTTCTTTCTCCTCCTCCTCCTCCTTCTCTGCCTCTTCCTCCTCCTCTGCCTCTTCCTCCTCCTCTGTCTCTTCCTCCTCCTCTGTCCTTCCTCCTCCTCCTCCTCCTTCCTCTCTCCTGCCTTTCCTCCTCCTCTGC
>NW_020871070.1:21102-26102 GCF_003789085.1 Penaeus vannamei
TCTGTCTGTTTATCTATCTTTGAAAGTCAACCTGTATAGCTTTATCTGTATTTATCTGTCTATCTTTATCTCTCTCCCCCTGTATCGATCTAGCTTCTAAGTCCCATATGCCTCCCGAAACGGCAAAATATATATGAACAGTCAACGACAACACGAATGGGAGGCAATAAACAACACATAAAATGGATGGCAATAACAATTAGAAGCATGGATGACAATAAATGATGTTGAATTGATTAAATAAAAAATAAAATATAAAAATGAAAGAAACGAACTCAACCTAGGACTTTTACTCTCTCCCTCGCAGCGGTAACTCATATAAAATCATTGATATTGCTAATATTTTCCAAAACTGTTTTGCAAGGAGTATGGAGCGCGCAGGTAGGCCTTTGCAACATGATAGGCAACATGGCGGATGATGAATGAAAGGACATATCATTTGACCTTTGAAGAATGATATACTCAATTATGCTGATTTTACAGCTAAAATCAAGATCAGATCAGTCCATTTAAAAACTACTGGAACATAGTTTGTGTAAAAATAATATACCTTGATGCACTTGTAAAATTAAACAAAACTCCTGCTGGCGGGTAGAAAAAAAACATATATATTTATATATATATATATATTATATTAATACGAGAGAGATGAGAGAGATAGAGAGAGAGAGAGAGAGAGAGAGAGGAGAGAGAGGAGAGGAGAGAGGAGAGAGAGGGAAGGAGGAGAGCGAGAGAGAGAGAGAGAGAGAGTTAGCAGGGATTCGATATACAAAAGGAGCAAGGTTTTAATTTTCTGAGATAACGAAGGGGAAACGAGCTGTGATTATGACTTTTGTATAAGATATTCTTGATTTTTCTTAGATATTTCTCGTTCTTTTCATTCATATTCTGTTTCAGATCTTCAGTCCTTCTTCCGGGCTCTCCTTTGAATTGACCAAAAGAACAAACGAGAGGGATATAATAACGGAAAGAACATTCACACAATGACGAATTACTATAAGAACCATCAATAATAACAACAGCATTCAAATTACAGCAGATCCGAATCACTTTTCGACGCCGAAGGACGGAAAAATACTCCTACTTCCTGTCATTCGATAAGTCATAGATACAAAATACCCTCTGGAATTGCCACGCGCATCCGGTCCCGATGAAGAGAACGAAAAGCAGAATGTCGAGGAGACGAGTGAGCTAAGCAGCAGGTGGTGAATCAGCCTGTCGATTCATCTTCCCGACGCGTGATGAGGTCTCATACATCGCCCAATCATGGACGTCCATTATATTGACACTCGTGCTAAAAGTCCGGAAGAAATATTGATCATAATTACTCTGGGACGGGCTCTTCCCTCCCCCCCCCTCTCCCTTCTCCTACCCCCTTCCCCTTCTTCCCTACCCCTCTCATCCCTCCCCCTCAGGCTCTCCCCTATCTGTTGTCCCACGCTCTCGTATCTCCCTCCCCCTCTCCCTCTCACCTCCTCACTCCTCCCCTCTCCACTCCTCCTCCCTCTCCCTCTCCCTGATCCCCCTCTCCCTCTGCCTCCTGCCTCGCCCTCTCCCCTCTGCCTCCACCTCTCCCTCTGCCTCTATTTGTCCTTTCGTCGCTCCTAATCCCTCGATATTGGGGAGATACACCGCTCCTCCTTCTTGATTGTCCTGTTCTGGGTGTAAGAGTCAGGGTGTATGTAAGAGTTATCTTGCTTGATCTGTCTGTCTCTCTCTTTATGGGCTAAAGAAACTATTTGGAGAGGCTTTAAGCTTGTGGTTGGTTGTGCTCTTTTTTCTTTTCTTTTTTACCTCATTTGTCGTCTCTTTTCTAGAATATATATACAATATATATATACATATATAATATATATATATATATATATATATATATATATATATATATATATATATATATAATTATATATTTTAGAAGAGCGAGGTATTGGTGCGATAGCGTGGGCAGCCCCACACCACGTGGTGGAGGTATTGCACCTTTATACTCTCTCTCTCTCTCTCTCTCTCTTCTCTCTCTCTCTCCTCGTTATTCTCTCTCTTGACTCTCTCTTCTCTCTCTACTCTCTCTCTCTCTCTCTCTTCTCTCTCTCTCTCTCTCTCTCTCTCTCTCTTTCTCTCTCTCTCTCTCTCTCTCTTTCTCTCTCTTCTCTCTCTCTCCTTATCTATCTCTATCTATCTATCTATCTATCTATCTATCTATTTATCTATTTATCTATCTATCTATCTATCTATCGTCCTCTTAAATTATATCTATCTATCGTCCTTCTATATACTTATCTATCTATCTGTCCTATCTATTCCCTCTCGCTTTCTCTCTTTTCATTTTCTCTTCTCGTTCCTCTTAGCTTCCCCCTTCGTTTCCTTTTGTCTCTTTTCATCCTTACGTTTCCCCCTTTCGCTGGCATTCGCTGAGGGAAAAAAAACCATCATTTCTAACCCCAAATAGCAACGGGAAATCAATATCTATTTTTCGAGACCTTTTATCCTTTCGTTAGAAGCAAGAGACATGTGGAAGGTGATAGACATGTTAAACGTTTCAGAAAGTCTTCGACAGCTTATATAGATATGTAGTTAAGAGGAGGAGAGAGAGGGAGAGAGAGGAGGAGAGGGAGGGAGAGAGGAGGAGGGAGGGAGGAGGAGGGAGGTAGAGTAGAGGAGAGAGGCGAGAGAGGAGAGAGAGGAGAGGGAGAGAGAGAGAGAGAGAGAGAGAGAGAGAGAGAGAGAGAAGAGAGGAGAGAGAGAGAGAGAGAAGAGAGAGAAGAGAGAGAGCAGGAGAGAGAGAGAGGAGAGAGAGAGAAAATAGAAAGTCGTCATCTGTTGTCGATTTTTTCTTTTTCTTCTTCTTTGCAATGGCACTGACTTCCCCTTCTCAAGACAGTGAAAAAAATAACAAGAAGGAAAACTATATGGAAATCGTTTACGTTTAGCATTTAATATCAAAGAATTACATCATTGTTATTTCTGCACGTAACGCCTATGTTGCGTATTATTTGCATCCATTCCTAGTAGAATTGCAACATCTGTTTATCCAAATACATTCCATTGATATCGTGTTTTCTGTGTAATTATTCCTAGGAAAGATGCGCCATATGTTTATAGAGTCGAAATAGTTCCTTCTGTTACTATCACTATGTTAGAATAAGATTAATAGAATAATAATAGAATAAAGAGGTGCTTCTCAGATCACACAGAAAAGGGTAATTTGTATTGAATCATAATTGAATTGAATAGTATTTGAATCTCATTTAACCATCATTAACTGTGAAACTACCGCTTACACGACCCTGGACAGGAAAATATTCATAACCCGTATTCAATCCGTATTTTTTTTCCTTTGATAAGAAAATATTCATAACCCTTTTTCCCTGGACAGGAAATTTCATAACCCGTATTCAAACGTATTTTTTTAGACCCTTAACAGAAAATCTTCATAACCCGTATTTCAACCCGTATTTTTCCCTTGACAGGAAATCTCATAACCCGTATTAACCCGTATTTTTCCCTTAGAAAATCTTCATAACCCGTATTCAAACCCGTATTTTCCCCTTGACAAGAAAATCTTCATAACCCGTATTAAACCCGTATTTTTCCCTTGAAAATCTTTCATAACCCGTATTCAACCCGTATTTTTCCCTTGACAAGAAAATCTTCATAACCCGTATTCAACCCGTATTTTCCCTTGACAAGAAAATCTTCATAACCCGTATTCACCCGTATTTTCCCCTGACAAAAAATCTTCATAACCCGTATTCAACCCGTATTTTTCCCTTGACAGAAAAATCTTCATAACCCGTATTCAACCCGTATTTTTCCCTTGACAAGAAAATCTTCATAACCCGTATTCAACCCGTATTTTTTCCCTGACAGAAAATCTTCATAAACCCGTATTCAACCCGTATTTTTCCCCTGGACAGAAAAATCTTCATAACCCGTATTCAACCCGTATTTTCCCTTGATAAAAAAATCTTCATAACCCGTATTCAACCCGTATTTTTTCCGAAAACATTCATAACCCGTTTTTTCCCTGGACAGAAAATTTTCATAACCCGTATTCAACCCGTATTTTTCCCTTGACAGAAAAATCTTCATAACCCGTATTCAACCCGTTTTTCCCTTGACAGAAATCTTCATAACCCGTATTCAACCCGTATTTTTCCCTTGAAGAAAATCTTCATAACCCGTATTCAACCCGTACCTTGATAACCCACCCGTATTTTTCCCTTGACAAAAATCTTCAACCCGTATTCAACCCGTATTTTTCCCTTGACAAGAAAATCTTCATAACCCGTATTCAACCCGTATTTTTCCCTTGACAAGAAAATCTTCATAACCCGTATTCAACCCGTATTTTTCCCCTGACAGAAAAAATCTTCATAACCCGTATTCAACCCGTATTTTTCCCTTGACAAGAAAATCTTTCATAACCCGTATTCAACCCGTATTTTTCCCTTGACAAGAAAATCTTCATAACCCGTATTCAACCCGTATTTTTCCCCTGACAGAAAAATCTTCATAACCCGTATTCAACCCGTATTTTTCCCTTGACAAGAAAATCTTCATAACCCGTATTCAACCCGTATTTTTCCCTTGACAGAAAAATCTTCATAACCCGTATTCAACCCGTATTTTTCCCTTGACAAGAAAATCTTCATAACCCGTATTCAACCCGTTTTTCCCTTGACAAGAAAATCTTCATAACCCGTATTCAACCCGTATTTTTCCCTTGACAAAAATCTTCATAACCCGTATTCAACCCGTATTTTTCCCTGACAAGAAAATCTTCATAACCCGTATTCAACCCGTATTTTTCCCTTGACAAGAATATTCAACCCGTATTTTTCCCTTAATCTTTCATAACCCGTATTCAACCCGTATTTTTCCCTTGACAAGAAAATCTTCATAACCCGTATTCAACCGTATTTTCCCTTGACAAGAAAACATAACCGTATTCAATCCGTATTTTTTTCCTCATAACCCGTAGGACAGAAATTTTCATAACC
>NW_020871070.1:33602-38602 GCF_003789085.1 Penaeus vannamei
GGATGTATATAGATAGATAGATAGATAGATAGATGCAAGTATGTATGTATGCGTATGAAATCTGGTTCCTGTAGTTTCTATAAAAATGGATATATTAAAATCACAAAGTTTAACACTCATGGCGTTTTTTCCGGATGTTTTATAGCGGCGAAATTTGCCGAAAGTTCCAGAATTTCAGCAGTCTAATCACCAGCGTCTGATAAAAATACGAGGCGGCAATATTCTCTCTCTCTCTTCTCTTTCTCTTTCTTTTCTCTCTCTTTTTTTCTCTTTCTTTCTCTCTCTCTCTCTCTCTCTCTCTCTCTCTCTCTCTCTCTCTCTCTCTCTCTCTCTCTCTCTCTCTCTCTCTCTCTCTCTCTCTCTCTCTCTCTCTCTCTCTCTCTCTCTCTCTCTCTCTCTCTCTCTCTCTCTCTCTTTCTTTCTCTAGGAAAGGGTTGGCTGAAAATTCTGAAATGACCGTCAGGTGTTTTATTTCATTCTCTTGCTTAGTGTTTGCCTTTCTATCGTTATCATTATTTTTTTCATCACTTTTAATCGTGGTTTATCAATGACCTGTTTCATTAATGGTGTGTTTTTATTTGTTATGCCTTGATTGTTGTTTTTTTTTTCATATTTCTTTTAGTCATGCTTCGGACCGCGTCATTCAATCCTACTTTATTTTCTTCCTCTTCTTTTTCCTCTCTCTCTCTCTCTCTCTCTCTCTCTCTCTCTCTCTCTCTCTCTCTCTCTCTCTCTCTCTCTCTCTCTCTCTCTCTCTCTTCATTCTTTACGCGAACGACTCATTAAGACACACCATCGTTCATTTTCTCTTTCTTTTTTTCTTTCTTTTACTCTCTTCCTAAAATCAACAGAGGCAAGAACAGACATCATTACCTGAAATAATTACTCGCTGAAAAAAGTATATAGTTAAGTACAGTCTTCTTTTTTTCTTTTTTCTTTTTTCTTTTTTAACAAAATCATCAACAGTGACTCAAAATGGCGAGTGTCGAAGTTCTGATTCCCGAAACAGATGTTCACCAGACACAGATTTTCATTTCGTGCTGTTATTGCTGTTATTTTGACTTTGGTCTTCGGTATATTACTTTAAAATGCTAATTATATGACTATTATAGATCACATAACAATGTTTCGTTTTTTATTGGTACAAAAGATGAACCACAGCGAATCGAAATCGGTAAATATGAAAAAGTGTGGGACGAGATTCGAAGCACCAGGTTTCGAAGCAGAGCCCCATCTGACTTTCTATTTATTTCTTGTTGTTGTTGTCTTGTTTTTGTTTTTCGATTTTACTTGGGAAAATGTATCATAAAAGTACTGGCACGACTCCATGGCTAAAATTACCCAACACTGAAATATATAAGAAGCAAAGGACTTAGAACGGATACCCATCAGATTTTATTCTATTTCGTATTGCTGTTAACTGTTTAATCTATTCATCTATTCATCTATCTATCTATTAATCTCAGAAAAAAAAAATGTATTAGAGAACGAGGCATACTATTTCGCTCTTCATTTCTACCTCACCAAAATTACCCACAGAATCATTCGAAGCAAAGGACATGAAGCAGATCCCATCAACATATGTCTTTGATGACCAGATTGCCAATTACATGTTCTTGTGCAAAAGTACGCGCGGTTTCTGCGTGGGATGAAAGGTGCTCTTGAAATCGCCTCATGTTTACTAATACCCTGGAAGTGATATATAATTAAGAGCAAATATCTTTTTTGACTTACGTATGACTGCAACTAATTACTGCCCATGAATATTGATGTGTGTGGTTGTGTTTCCGTTTGTGTGTTTGCATATGAATGATACATATTCGTGGGTTAAAGGAGGACGATTTTCCCTTCATAGCCAAAGAACGATACTTTATCATATCATGTAGACAGTGTAATAACATTTGTTGAGCATATGTGTAATAACACCAATAGATAAATAGATATGTGTGTGCATATATACGCATATTTATTCATATATGGGTATGTGTATGTGTGTTGTGTGTGTGTGTGTGTGTGTGTGTGTGTGTGTGTGTATATATATATATAATATATATATATATTATATATATATATATATATATATATATATATATATATATTATATATATATATATATATATATATATATATATATATATATATATATATATATATATATATATATATATATATATATATATATATATATATATATATATATATATATATATATATATATATATATATATCTCACATATATATATATATATATATATATATATATATATATATATATATATATATATGTATGTATGTATGTATTTATATACATATATATACATATACATATGTACATATATATATAATATATATATAACATATACATATATGTATATATATATGATATATATATATATATATATATATATATATATATATATGTATATATATATATATCTCTCTCTATATATATATATAGATAGATAGATATAGATATAATATATATATACATAAACAAGGGACAAGTGTACTACAAGTAGGTTTTTAATGCTCTTGTTAATTGAACGACAATTAGCATTTGTTTAATTCCAAAACAAGCATGCAATTTTTTACGGATAAAATAAATGGTTATGAAATATATTAGCACCTCCATTTTATTAATGTCGTATCGGATGAAATTCCGGAAGTATTTTTCATTTCAAATTCACGTCCAAAGAGATCTCTTATCTGCGCGAGAGAGGAAGAGAAGGGAGATCCACAGGACTCGCGGATCGAGAGAAGGAACTCAAACGCGTTCGCTTCCTTCTTCTCGAGGGCAGCGGCGGCGAGGCTACTGCAGCTGGGCCTTGTTGAATTCCCTGAGGAGGGTCTTCCCGTCGATGGGGCACTTGCTGTACTCGTCGGCGCAGAGGCGGAGGTCCCCTTTGGCGCCGACGGAGGCCGCGCGGACGAACAGGCTCTGGGCGGACCCTGCTTCGGGGGCGTGGCCGGAGGCGAAGGCGTCTCTGAAGAGCCTCTCGTCCTCCGACAGGTCGGCCTCGTCTCGGGCGGACACCTCGCACACGAACCGCTGGACGCAGCCCAGCTTGTCGGAGTTGGCGGCCAGCGTGAAGTAGAGCTCTGTGTCGGCGACGGGCAGGCACTGCACCAGGTCTCGCTTGCCCCGGGAGCGCCCGCGAGAGGCGATGGCGCTGCCCAAGACGGCGCCGCCCACTGCGCTCAGCTTGAGGGCGGCCAGGGCGGCGGCGCTGCTCGAAAGCGCCACGGAGCCCGTGGTCACAAGGAGAGTGCCGGCGGCCGAGGGCAGCGCGGTCGCCAGAAGGAGCGCGGCGGTTGCGAGGGTCAGCTGCATCCTGCAGGATATGGAAGGAGGGAGCTGAAGGTGAAAGTCTCAGAGATTTTAGTCTATACTACTAAAGATCACGATATCATTGTGTAGAAGAAAGATCATAAGATAAAACGTTTCATCATCATCTGGGAGCTAACGCCGACAGGGGTGCATGGCCGCATCCACCCTTCGCTTTCACCTATGAGGATCCCTCATGTCAAGCCGCCAGGCAGGAACTCGGCCTATCTCGAGCTCCTCAGGTTTGATCGATCTGCCCAAGCCACGATTTCCTTGGTCGTCCAACAGGTCTCCTCCACCCAGGGCTGTCTCGAACGGAGACAACCTGATGGGCAGAAGCATCCTGTGGGGTGAGCCAGGTGGCTGTATAGCCTGAGTTGACGATTACGGATTGTGCAGGTAACAGGTCCTTTGCCAGTCTCCCGGTGCAACCGTTGGTTGGACACGTGGTCCCGCCAACAGTACCTCAGGATCCGGTTGCAAGGACCTATTACAAAAAGCATCGAGACGAGACCAATGCACAAGATAATGTCCAGATTTCACTACCATATAGCAAAACTGGCATTATCAGGGCCTTGAGGACACGTAGCTTGGTCCTTCTGCACAGGTACCGGCATCTCCAAATACGCTTGTCGAAAGAGTTCATGACCCCTGCTGCCAGGCCAATCCGTCCAAAGACTCGGATAGAAACAACACCATCGGAAAAGTCAAGGTCTGTAACCTTGAGGTTGCCCAGAGGTGCTCCACAAAGACCTAGAACAGTAGCTCTGTCCAATATCCAGTCCATGCGTGTTGAAATGTGTTGGTGCAAGGACACAGTCTTGCTTCACTCCTGACTTAACATGAAAGAAGCTCGAAACTCACGACGGCGCTCTGCAATGACTCGAAGCGCAAGGATACGGTCTATTGTGAATTTACCAGGAGTGAATCCAGATCAGTAGGTGGTTTCTGATACGTCTCAGAAGGATGTGGGCAAGAACCTTGCCTGGTATACCTAGCAGTGTGATGCCTCGGTGATTGCTGCAGTCCCATCGGTCCTCCTTTCCCCTTCTAGAGAGGGATGACCACACCCCTCAACAGGTCAGGGGGAACGGTACCGGACCGCCAGATGGCAGCATGCAACCCCCGCGCCATAGGTTCACCATCAGCCTTTAACAGTTCAGCTGGGATGCCGCAGATACCCGCTGCTTTACCACTCCTCACCTTGAAGATCGCCCTCCTAATTTCAGTTGGGGAGGGTGGATCCTCACTAATGGGTGGGACCGGCAACGGAATCTCGGCACTCCCCGCATCCAAGTTAACTGTTGGTGGGTCAACCTGGTACAACTGCTCAAAATACTCAGCCCAACGTTCCCGCACTGCAACAGGATCTGAGACGATCTGGCCACCTACTAAGCGAACTGATGTCACTTGTGAAGAGGGCTTGGAGTTCAGCTTTCTCGGGGCATGGTATGGCCGAAGGACATTTACTAAGAAATGGCCTTCGACCTCCTAATAAACTGTTCCTTGTCCCTTCCTAATAGTGACCGAGTTCTGCGCACATGAGAACGGTGCAAATCCCGATGATGATTATAATGAATTATGAAAACAAAGACCAAAAAATAAGGATGGAGTAATGATAATAACAATAATAATGATAATGACAATAATAATAATAATAACAATAATAATTATA
>NW_020871070.1:56102-60445 GCF_003789085.1 Penaeus vannamei
ATTATACATATTGGGCCAATGCGATACATAGGAAATTTGTAATAGCCCTAAGTTATGATAAAGATTATATCAATATCAGACATAAAAGTATACGTAAAGGAAATTTTTATGACATCTAAAACATTAACCATATTTGAAAGTGCTATACATTTATTTGGAAAGGAAAAATCATTAATTTACAGTAATTAACGAAGCATCCCCTAAGGATTCTTTTTCTTTAAATATATGCAAATACAGGTAAGTGCATTATTGTAATCAGAATTTATATTTTATTGTTCAGAAAGGACCAAGTGAACATATTGATAAACAATGCCGGAGTGATGCGGTGTAAGAAGTCATTCACGGAGGAGGGTATTGAACTGCAGTTGGGGACAAATCACATGGGACATTTCCTCCTCACGAACCTGCTTCTGGACAAGCTTAAGGTAATTCTTACGATTTTTCTTTATTTTCTTTTCCGTGATGATAAAGAATTTGTGATTGTGAGCTATTTGATAGCAGTGAAAAGTAGAAGTATATTGGTAACTCATTGAGTTATGACTTTTCTTTATTTTCTGTTCTGTGATGTGAAAGAATATATAATTAAAAGATCTTCATTAGCTATGAAAGGAAGCTGAATGTTGGTAAACTCATTATCAAAACCTTATTTACAGGCCTCTGCACCAAGTCGCATTATAAATGTCTCCAGTGTGGCGCATATGAGGGGTAGCATCAAATTTGACGATTTGAATAGTGAAAAGAACTATGATGAGGGGGATGCTTATGCACAAAGCAAACTTGCAAATATTCTCTTCACACGGGAATTAGCCGACAGATTACAAGGTTAGTTATTACTGCCTTAACATCTCAATCGATACATCCATGCCAGGTTTGTGTCGCTCTTGTGAATATTTATTACAATTTGTGATTTCTGTTTTCAATTCTTGGTACTGACCTATTTAATAGTGTTGACAAAAGTAAATGACTGACTGTCCCTGTAGTGATACTTTATGCTCTACAGCTAGCATCTATTTTCTGTGATGTACATATGATTAAAAGGAAAATTCTTTTTGATCTAAAACTTAAGGGTTTATTCTCATTCTTCCAAAGAGAAGTTATAACTGAGTAATTTTGTATTTTAGTTCAATCTGAAAGTATTGTTTTACAATACTTTCCATTGTCCAATATACACTTGTATACCCTGATGCAAACTTTTTTTTTCCAAAAAATATTGTTTCACAATCCTTCCAAACACAGGGTAGACATTAGTTTAGGCCTACAAGTTAGAACTATAACATTTCACTGGCATATTCAGATTCATAATTACCATGGAATTTCAGAATGTATCTAGTTTATCTATTTCTTAAGCTTATTTTGACTTTCAGACTTTTTTTCACCTTTTTTTTAACCAATGTAACCAAAGTTCAAGAAATTCTATTTTATCTAATATACTTAATGTGATGTTTCAAACTGCCTGTGGAATGTTGAAAACAAGTAATCTTGACTTAAATATCTAAAGCATGTGTTTTAACCACACTGATGGGGAGGGCATGTGCATAACATGCCAAGCCACTGTGTGGCTTAATTTAGTAAATTGTGTTTATTACTTATAGATGGCCCCACAAGTACTAGGTCACTTTTGAGCCCAGTTAAAAGGAAGTAACCTGTCACACCTGTAATGTAATGTCAGTAACAGTATAGTAATTAATGATATTTTAGAACAACAATAAACACTTTTCAGTATTGATAGCAATTGTAAAAAGAAAGCCTTTTCCTGGTATTTCAAGAAAGATCAGGTCATCAAGATCTCATAAACTGGACTCCTTTGTGCCAGAGCACTGGGCAAGCCACCATTTGTCAGAAATATAGAAAATAAATAGTTAAGTTAATGCATTTTGGCAGGCAGCATATAATTAATGATTAACAAAAATTGTATTAACACCTAAATGTTCACCAAATAGCTCAGGCTGAATCTATCAGGCTCTTGCTAAAACCTAACGGTGCTATGGAACAGTTGAAAGCATTGGATAGTTTGAGAACATAATTCTTGTTGAAAAAAACTATATTCATTGCTGAAAATGTATAAGTGAAGGATTGAATGCAAGAGGAGCATTTAACCAGTTTCAATTACAGTTTCATCTAAAATATATGTATTTCTGAGGAAGATATAATCAAAACAGGTCAAATACATCTCTTGTGTTGTGAAGGATGATTATTCTACAATTTATACCTTTTCTATGTGGTCTTGCTGACCTGCTTTCGATCCCACATGCTGCCAGTGGATGATAATCCCGGCCATTACTTGCACACAGGGGATAATTTAGAAGCAAATAAACAGAGAGCATGTCACAACAAAGAATATATATTATAACAAATGGAATTAGAGTAATGTTTTAAATTATTATTCAGACCTGCCAACCACACTCTCCAGATATATTACAAAGATTAGATTTTTTATGAAGGATTGATTATTAGAATTAACAAGGTTTGATTTGCAAGTTTAATTCATTGCTTAATTAATTACGGAAAAGAGCATGCATTAGTATAATTATGCATCTTAATGGGAAGCCACTGATTGTACTTAGTCCTTAAAAAAACTAACACTAATGTAACATATAGTTTAACATCCAGTATATTCGCTGAGAGGTGGAAATGGCAAATTATGTTGAATAAAAAAAAGACAACCTTATATGGATGCTATTGCACTTTTAATACATATACATATATATATATATATATATATATATATATTATATATATATATCTATATATATTATATATATATGTATTATATATATATATATATATATATATATGTATATATATATATATATATATATTAATATATATATATATATATATATATATATATATATATATATATATATAATATATATATTATATATATATATAAATATATATATATTATATATATATATTATATATATATATATATATATATATATATATATATATATATATATATAATATATATATAAATACACACACACCACACACACACACACACACACACACACACACACACCACACACACACACACACACACACACACACACACACACACACACACACACACACACACACACACATATATATTCCATGTATAGGAGTTGTAATAGCAGATGTATTCATGTGTAAACATTTATCTAGTTAACATGCAAAAACAAGTACAGATTCTTTTTAGTACTACACAGCAATTGATGCTGTCCACCCAGAAACAGAGTGGTATATAGTATATATAAAAGTTGGATTGCAGCCGTGTTCTTAAAAAACTCCTTGAAACTCCTCGCCAAGGGGCTCAAACCACCATCTACACAGCTGTTAGCTCTGACCTTGAAGGAGTCAGCGGCAAATACTTTAGGTGAGTATAGATTTTTTGTTTTTATTTATGTCACATGTGGGATATTAAGTAGGGATGTCAGAATTTATGCTCGTAAGGAGAGCAAGTTTAATTTGATGTCATTGTGAAAGTCTCAGCCAACTAATTGCTTAAGAAATAAGGAATTGATCTTAGGATATCCCTGTTAATGAAGAGAATTGGTATAGTATCCTATTTATATTTTGAAAGTATGTATTTGAAGGATTACCTATTTATTGTGTTTGTATAAAAATAAATTGTTTAAGATGATTTTAAGTATAGATAGGTATCATCATCTCTGCAGACTATTACTCATAAGAAAATTGTCATTAAAAAAACATGCAATGGCAGCGATAAAACATAACATAAAAACTGAAGATATGAATACAGAGCAGATGTACAGGAGATATAAAAATAGGAAAATTGTAGACGGAAAGAAATTACACTAATAATCATTCAATTCATAGAGACTGATTAGCTGAATAAACCAATACACATACATCGCACAAACAAGCATGGATGTTAATATACATACATCTAAACCTAAGTACAAACAGAGAAAGATTACGCCTGGCTAGAATGCCAATCAAACAAGCAAATGTGACAAATGTCTGACATCACTAAAGTTCCAACATGTTTCCCTTCCCACAGTGTAAGGCATAAGTTTAAGAATCCCCCATATGCACCTGGATGTATGTTATATAAGTTATCCAGACAACCCCATCCTCCATGAAATGCTTACAGAGTTTTCATGCATTTGAACGGTTTTGTAGGAAGAGTGATAAGGAAGGCCTGACAAAAAACTAATATTTTACAGCAACCAGAAGGAGGCAGCAGTATCAGAGGCGGCGAAAGGGGAAGCAGCTAAACGATTATGGGCCATCAGTGAACGCTGGACAAGGCTTACTTAATGCTTGTTCAGCCTATCTTATCAGTGCACTTTGTAAACTATTGTATATTGTAAATAGAGTGTGGGAGAATTTGA
>NW_020871070.1:69343-76843 GCF_003789085.1 Penaeus vannamei
TCTCTCTCTCTCACTCTCTCTCTCTCTCTCCTCTCTCTCTCTCTCTCTCTCGTTCCTCCCTCTTTCTGCCTCCTCCCTCTCTTCTTTTTCTCCTCCTCTTCCCTCTCTCTCTCTCTCTCCCTTCCTCCCTTCCCGCCCTCTCCTCCCTTACTCCCCTCCCCTCCTCCCCCCTCTCCTCTCTCCCTTCCTCCCTTCCTCCCTCCTCCCCCTCCCTCCCCCCTTCTTCCTTCCCTTCCCCACTCTCTTTTTCTCTCCTCTCTAACCTTCCTCCCTCTCCCTCCTACTCTCTCTTTTCTTTCTCTCTCTCTCGGCCAAATTTTTTAAAATACCTTCCCTCCCTACCCATAGGTGGCGTTATCATCCACGTGAACCACCAATACGAGTACCAGACGATGATGGGCTTCGGTGGGGCATTCACGGACGCCACGGGGATCAATATTGGTACCCTGCCCAGCGATACCCAGGAGGTTCTGCTCAGGTAATTAGAATGGGGGCTGATTTTTTTTTCTTGCGGTGTGGGCGTGGAGGTTTTATGTGTGTTGATTGTGTGTGTGTTTGTGTGTTTGTGTTGTGTGTTGTTTGGTGTGTTTGTGTGTGTATGTGTTGTGTTTGTGCGTGTGTGTGTTTGTGCGTGTGTGTGAGTGTGTTTCCACTCCACTTCTACTTTCCTCCTCCCAAAAACACCACGAATACCACGAAGCTAATTCTCTCTCTCTCTCTCCCTCTCTCTCTCCCTCTCCTCTCCTCTTCTCCCTCCCCTCCCCTCCCCTCTCCCTCTCCTCTCCCTCTCCTCTCCCTCTCCCTCTCCTTCTCCCTCCTCTTCCCTTCTCCCTTCCCTCTCCCTCTCCCTCTCCCTCTCCTCCCTCTCTCCCTCCCCCTCCCCCTCTCCTCCCTCTCCCTCTCCCTCCTCCCTCTCCTTCTCCCTCCTCCTCCCCTCCCTCTTCTCTCCCTCTCCCTCTCCCTCTCCCTCCCCTCCCCCCCTCTCCCCTCACCCACCCCCTCCCTCTTTTCCCTCCCCTCCCCTCTCCCCCTCACCCATCCCCTCTCCCCCCCTCCTTCTCTCTTCTCTCTCTCTCTCTCTCTCTCTCTCTCCACGTCCCTCAAGGTCCTACTTCTCCCCTGAGGGCCTCGAGTACAACCTCTGCCGCGTCCCCATCGCCGGGAGTGACTTCTCCACTCGCCCTTATTCCTACGACGATTTCGAGGGCGACGTCGAGCTCAAACACTTCAACTTGACGGAGGAGGATTACCTGTACAAGGTGAGTGCTGGGGTCGGCGGTGGGTGTCCTCCTGCTGGTGTTATCCTTTTTATTTGTCTGTTTATTCATTTATTATTATTATTATCATCATCATCATCATCATCATCATCATCATCATCATCATCATCATCATCATCATCATCATCATCATCATCATCATCATCATTATTATTGTTATTATTATTTTTATTATTATTGTTATTATCATTATTATTATTATCATTATTATTATTATTTGTTATTATTATTATCATTATTATTATTATTGTATTATATATTATTATTATATTATTATATTATTATTATTATTATTTTATTATTATTAATTATTATTATTATTATTATTATTATTATTATTATATTATTATTACTATCATTATTATTCATTATTATTATATATTATTTATATTATTATTATTATATTATTATTATTATTATTATTATTATCATTTATTTTTTCATTGTCATTTTATTGTTGTTGTTGTTGTTACTGTTATTGTTATTACTATTATTGTTATCATCTTTATTATCGCTATTATTATCATTATCATTGTTGTTATTTACATCATTATTATTATTATTATGTTGTTGTTGTTGTTGTTGCTGGTGTTGTTGTTTTCATCATTATTTGCATAATAATTATCATCATTAACAGTGATATCATCATTATTATTATTAATGTTATCGTCATTTTCATTTCAATTATCATTGTTATTTTCATTATCATAAACCATTTAAAAAGATGTTAACAGGTGGGACACATATATGATTCAGATAGATTGGGCTACGTGTATTTATTTTGTGTTATATGAATATTACAATAACTCTCTTTCTTTCTTTTTTCTTCTTCTTTCTCTCTTTCTTTTCTTTCTTTCTTTCTTTCTTTCTCTCTCTCTCTCTCTCTCTCTCTCTCTCTCTCTCTCTCTCTCTCTCTCTCTCTCTCTCTCTCTCTCTCTCTTTCTTTCTTTCTTTCTTTCTTTCTTTTCTCTCTCTCTCTCTCTCTCTCTCTCCTCTCTCTCTCTCTCTCTCTTCTCTCTCTCTCTCTCTCTCTCTCTCTCTCTCTCTCTCTCTCTCTCTCTCTCTCTCTCTTCTCTCTCTCCTCTTTCTTTCTTTCTTTTCTTTCTTTCTCTCTCTCTCTCTCTCTCTCTCTCTCTCCCTCTCCCTCCTTCCCTATACCCATCCCTCTTATTCCCACTCACACTCCCTATCCCTCTCCCACTCTCTTTTCCTCCTTCTCCCTCTTCCTCCCACTCCCTCTCCCCTCTCCCTCTCCCCTCTCCCACTCCCTCTCCCACACCCACTTCCCAATAACAAACCCAATCCTTACCCGCCAGCTCCCATACATCCAACGAGCCATCGAATTATCCGAGAGAGACCTTCTCATCCTCGGTTCTCCATGGTCTCCCCCCGCATGGATGAAAGAAAACGGGCATTTTAACGGATCTGGCGGACTGCTGAAGGAAATGTGGCAGCCTTATTCGGATTATTTTGTGAAGTGAGTACGATGATGGAAGGAATAGGGGAGGGAAATTAGGTGAATGGATGAATGTGGGAATGGATAAATGGGTCAGTAAGTAAGTTTATAGATAAAGAAATACGTCAATAGATGTTTAAATGAATAAAAATGTGAATAATCTAATTATTGAATAAATGATGAATCAATACATAAATAGATAAATTAATGAATAGATGGATGAATAGATAAACAATTAGATAAATACACAGATATTAGATAAATGTGAATAAATAAATATGAAAATCAAAACTCCAAAGATCGGATTCTGTGTTATGTATTTGTAAGAACTGGTAGGCCCATCTGGTGACATATGGCAACTAATCTTCCTTCACGTTTTTTATGAGGATTTTTTTGTCATTTTTAGCGGGAAAATTGGGAGCTTTAGAGGCGCTTTCATATCAAGGTGGCACGTAGCATGCCATTTGAAATCGAACAAACGGTATCATATGAAACCTTTCCACGTGGCATGTCGCATTTGTCACGTGCGACCTACGTGTGACGCCTATTTTTGATTTTTTTCAGCTTGCGACTTGCCACCTCGAACAATTTTGACAGTTTCTAATGGAGCTATTACATCACTAATTAGCCAAGTTAATATAAAGATATTAAAGTAATATATATGATAAAAAATAAAACATTTTGGAAGGCGTAGAAATAATCCACCAAACATATTTGATACACAGCATCACTCGCCCAGTGAGCGTGGTTTTGAATGACAGGGTTATTACACGTGGTCTTGCAGGAGGATACAGTGCAATGTGCTCTCGTGTATCTTGTGGACCGAGTGACACCACGTGTAACCTTGATCTGAAATCACTATGCCACGTATCATTTGCCACTTGCCACTTGCCACCTGCCACTTGCCACGTGCGATGTGCCACCTTGGTGTGAAATCAGCCTTACTCGTAGGTCCAACGGTTTTTAAAGGCTACCGGTCTTCTGGAAATATCAATGACAGATTGCTTCCGTTTTTGCGCTAGGTTTGTGCAGAGCTATGAGGCGGAGGGCGTGCCGATCTGGGGCCTCACGACGCAGAATGAGCCTCTCACGGGCTTCGAGGTGAGACCGTGAAGTGCAAGTCTGTGGAGTTCTCTTCATATGACACACAACCTGCTTGAGAAGAATGGCCAAATATATAAATATAGTACTTCTATTACTATCTATCTATCTATCTATCTATCTATCTATATATATATATATATATATTTTTTTTTTACTCATAAAGACAACTTGTTTTATCATGCTGATTTCATAATATTTCTCTTAGATGGAAGATATGTATGTATTCTATTGTATAAATCCAAGTTAGAATAGAAAACTTAGTAAACAAATTGTATACGCTTCCAAAACTAGACAATAAATCACATCAGCAAATCCCGAATCCCCTTATCACACACGCCCTCTGATTCAGGACTGGTTCTGGAACACCTGTGCCTGGACGGCCGAAGACCAACGAGACTGGATCAAGACCAATCTAGGCCCAACTCTGGAAGCCGCTGGACTCCGAAGGATCAAACTCATGGTGGATGACCACAACCGCGACACCTTGCCTTGGTATCCTGCCACTGTGAGTATCTCTATTTCTACTCCGTTCACCCAGGTCTCCGAACCACAGGCACTGAAAGGGCGAGTCACAGAACATCCTAAATACCTCCTTGTATTATCCCTAATCATGAAATGACCTGCTGGCAGATCGAGGATGAATCACACGTCAAGCCTTATCCTAAATATACTCTTACACTACCCCTAATCCCAGAATCACTCATTGGGAGATTTAGGGGGAATCGCCCTCATACTTTATCCCGAATCCCGAAATCACCCAACTACTCATTCTGGAGGACCCTGAAGCCAGTTCTCCAATCACTATTATTATTATTATAGTAAGCTATATATAGAGCCACACTGAAAAAATCGAGATTTATATCACCAAAGGTGTCAGTATAGGTAAAGATACAGCTAAGAAGGAATGAAAGAATAGAAAGTCAGCTATTTACGGAAGAAAAACATGTTAGCTGATCTTTTAAACTTATCAAGAAGCTACACCAACACTGAAAGGATAAACCACACATCAAAGCTAATCCAAACACCTCCTGCTTTATCCATACTCCAGAAATAACCCAATGGCAGATTACACAACATACCAATTTCAAACACCCCTACACATTATCCCCAATCCCGCAATAACCCACCTGTCGATTCTGGAGGACCCCAAAACCTGTTTCCCAAGCCACTCTAACACTAATAGGATGAATCACACAACAAATATATTCCTCTAACACACACTAACGCCCCACTAACACAGAAAGGATGAATCACACATCAAACATGTACTCCCAAAACACCCCAACACACTATCCCTAACCCCGCAATAACCCCCCCCCCCCCTGCAGATTCTGGAGGACCCTAAAGCCAACGAATACGTGGACGGCATCGCCCTTCACTGGTACGCCGATGACTGGACGGGCCCCAGCGTGATGGACGAAACCCAGGCGATGTTCCCCGATAAGTTCTTGCTCTACACCGAGTCATGCGATGGTGAATTGCCCTTTTATGGACTTGTTTGTTGACTGACGACTGACTTATTTTGTTTTTGTTTTTTCTTTTTCTTTGAGTGTTTTTTTCCTCTTCAGTGGCTTTTTTCTTTTTCGTGTTTGTTTGGTGTTTTTTTGTTCTGTTGGAGAGAAAGAGAGTCCTAGATTTCGGTGATTTCATTGTGAATTTTGAATTTTTTGAAAAATATTGATGTAAGGAAAATGCGCAAAATTTAGATAAGGAAAAGGTAGTAGAGTATCGTCTTTGATTTATATGATATAATCTTATATCAAATATATGTAATCTACATAATCTAATATTTGACAATTTACCTACAATTTAATATCAATTTCCGATTTTTTTTATTTTATCATCCCCTTTGTTATTGTGATTTTCAGTCCATTTCCGAGGCATTATGCACATTCTAAGAGGAAGAAATAGGCTCACAGTGCCATTCTCTCCCCGCAGGTTGGGATGCCAGCGCTGATGAGCGTGTGAAGCTTGGAGATTGGTTCCGTGCGGAGAGCTACGCCTACAATATTATTGATGTGAGGATTGGTCTTCCTGTTGCGTGTTCCGTAGGCTTCTGGTGTGTTGCTTCTCTCTTCTACGGTTTTGCTTTTTTTCTTGTTTCTTTCTTTTTTTTTTTTTCTTTCTTTTTTTTTTTTTCTTTTTTTTTCTTTTCCTTATTTTCTCTTGTCTACATTAGCATTTTCTTTTTTTATTCTATTTTCATTTTCCGCTTCATCAGCATTTTGTTTTCCCTATTCTTCTTCTTTTCCTTTTCTTTTTCTCTTCTTTTTGTTTCTTTTTTTCTCTTTTTTATTTCTTCATTTTCTTCTTCCTTCTTCTTTTCCTTTTCATTCTTCATCTGTCTTTTTTCTTCTTCTTCTTCCTCCCCCTTTTCCCCTCTCCTTTCCTGACCTTACTTTCCTGCTTTTCCCTCCTCCTTTCCCTCTCCTTCTTCTTTTCCCTCCTCCTCCAACTTTCCTCCAGCTTTTTCCCCCTCCTCTTTTCTTTCTGACCTGAAAAGGATTTCGATCCACAGGACAATGAACCATTCTCGACGGGTTGGGGACTGGAACATGGCCCTGGACATGCAAGGAGGACCGAACTGGGCCAACAACTTTGTGGATTTCCCATTATTATCAAAAAGGTGAGAGGTGTAGCGAATCTTCTTAGCTATTGCTGTTTATATGTACGTAATCATAATATATCTAGCTTCTTATCTCTTCTCTCTCTTCTAGTATATAGATATATATATCTATATATATAATATTATATTATATATATAGAGAGGAGAAGAGACGAAGAGAAAGGGAGAGGAGAGAGAAGAGAGAGAGAGAGAGGCCGAGGAGAAGAAGAGGAGAGGAGAGAGAGAGAGAGAGAGAGAGAGAGGGGGGGGGGGGAGGAAAAGAGAGGAGGAGGAGGAGGGAGACAAAAAGAAAGATTGCTTAAAACCCAAGACCTTAGATAAACCCACACACCACTCCAAACGCCCCTCCCTCCCCACCAACAGGACACAGGAGGTTCTAAAGGAGGCCCGATGTTCTGGCGAATGGGCCACTTCAGCAAGTTCATCAGCCCGGGGTCGCGACGAACCTACACCAACATCTTCGGGTCGGAACAGGTCAAGGCCACAGCTGTCCACAATGATCAGGGCGAAACCACCGTCGTCATTATTAACCTGTAAGTCCCCCCCTTTTGTAGTTAATAGGATAATGGGGTATTTTTGACCTTGGTTGATAAGGTAGTTTAGGGTAATGGTAGTTGATCTGTAGCTTGTTGTGCTGAGTGATAACGTTTCGGAGAACGTTAGTCTAAAATAGTTAAACTCTTACAATAGGAAAATGAAAACTATTTGTTGATTTGATACAAAAAGGATATATGGCTATATGAAAGTATGACGATTTGCTGATGAAAGACGAAGCCTAAAGTAATTTATCTCTTACGCAAGGAAAGCGAAAGCTATTTGTTGATTGGATACGAAACGGATATATGGCAACGTGAAAATATGACGATTTGCTGATGAAAAACCAAAACAGAATGAAATAAATATGTCCCCTTCTCCCTCCCTTCCCCTCACCCCTCGCCCCTTCCCCTTCACACCCTTTCCCCCTCACCCCTTCCCCCTTCTCCCCCTCCCCCTTCCCTTCCCTCTCGCCCCTCGCCCTTTCCCTTCCTTCCCGCCCC
>NW_020871070.1:86843-93102 GCF_003789085.1 Penaeus vannamei
TAAAATCAGTAAACGTTACGGTTCGAACCTTTCACGATTTTTTCTTCATATGAATAATCAACCAAAACGGGTCCATTTTAGTTAACGATTTTTTCTTTGAATAGTGAAAAAAACTATTTTCTTTTTCTTTTCTTTTCCATTTGACTTATGTGTGATTTTATGTCCAAAAAGCAGCTAAACTAAACTAAATCTTTCCGTGCCGCCTAAGAACTGGCTGCGTCACCTTTAATTAGCAAGACAAATATGACACATGATTTGAAGGTTAACGTGGCACGCTATTTAGATACTGTAATTTAGACCATGATGTTTGGTGTCTAATTTATTTCACTATTTAATTTAATATCATTTCCTTTTTATTTAACTTACATTACCACACTGTCCACCTCTTTCCCAAATACCTCAGTATGATTCAGGGTTTTGATATATCTAAAAATACATTGTTTTTTGCAGGTGTATGTAAAATCATGATAAACTCGAAAATATAATAAACACGAAGATTTGTAGATCTTTATATGCGTATATGAGTTCAGCCAAAATTTCGTTATTTAATGTTATCATAGCTCCCCTTGTTACCTGAAGAATTCACATATATCTGTAATTCACGGTTCACTCAACTGCAACATCCCTCCCCCTCTTGGAATTGCTATTGAACTTACTGACAACACATTTGAAAACAAGTTGAATGGGTGGTTGTAGGTAATCTTTTAACAATTAGATAAAGGAGATGGATAAAAAGCTTTTGGTTTGATTAAAGGGCCCTAATTAATGAAAGAATCGAAGGCATATGACTGTCTCCATGTGCCATGACAGACATGCGAGACAGTATATTCTCACATGCCAACACTAGCTGCCTGTGATCGATATAATCCTCGAAAACTTCACTTCACAATGTAGTATGTGTTGGTGGGTGTTACCATTGCCGTTCTAAAATCAGATATGTGTGTAAATGTGTTTTACATGTGGACTTGTGCCTTTTATCTCAATGGCTACTGTTCAGAGCCCTGTTGAGAGGCGTAATAAAACTGAATAGATTAGTAAATTGAAATGTTTGTCATAGATGTGGACGCGTTCATATCTAACACTTATTTCAAAGTGAAGAAGGCATAGTTGTAAATCTGTGTTGTTAGGCTGCTTTGTTGTTTTAATGTGTAGTGGTATTAAATGAATTTGTATATACTATGTGTTTGTGTGTATACTTGTCTTCGTTATTTTGTCATAGTAAATAAAACTGAACTATTAATGTGATTTATAAAAGATGTGTGTTCTTTGTATGTCACTTCGTTGTTACCAAATCTCATGGCAAATATAAATATACTTTGGGTAACTGATATTATCGTTATATTTTTTTGTTCTGCTTCTATAAAGGGAAATACAGCGTGATATTTTTTCTTCTTTATGCTACTTTACTATTCTAACGTGAGCTATATCCATGAGCATGTTTTTGTGCGTTTTTTGTGGGTATGTATAGTATATTGACACAGATTTACTAGAGAAAAGTATGTCAGTTCTTTTCCTCCCTCATTTTACTTGGCTTGCCTATCCTCTCTCTTTCTCTTCACATGTTATCTCTTCGTTTGTCAGTCTCGTTGGTTTTTCATGTGATATTTCCTTTTTTTTTCATTCATCCGATAATTCTCCTTCTCCTTCCTTCCCTCATCTAACGCCTTCCCCCCTCCCCCTTTTCCCTCATCATCACTTCTGTTATGCGTATTGTTTATAGAATTAATTACGTTTATTGAATAATATGAATGTGATAATAGGATAATATGTCTATAATACATTGAGCGAACCGACTGGGGTCGCGGTCATGGCTGGTCCCTCCCAGCGCCCCTCCCTACTTCGTCCCAGCCCCTCCCTCCCTTCCTCCTCCCTACTCTATTCCCTCCCCTCCCTCCCACTCTGTCCCAGCCTCCCTCCTTCTCCCTACTCTGTCCCAGCCCCCCCTCCCTCCTCCTCCCTACTCTCCCAACCCCTCCCTCCCTCCTCTCCCTACTCTGTCCCAGCCCCTCCCTCCCCTCCTTCTCCCTACTCTGTCCCAGCTCCCTCCCTCCCTTCCTCCTCTACTCTGTCCCAGCCCCTCCCTCCCTTCCTCCTCCCTACTCTGTCCCAACCCCTCCCTCCCTTCCTTCTCCCTACTTCTGTCCCAGCCCTCCCTCCCTTCCTCCTCCCTACTCTGTCCCAGCCTCCCTCCCTTCCTCCTCCCTACTCTGTCCCACCTACTCTGTCCCACCCCTCCCTCCTTTCCTCCTCCCTACTCTGTCCCAGCCCCTCCCTCCCTTCCTCCTCCCTACTCTGTCCCACCCTCCCTCCCTTCCTCCTCCCTACTTGTCCCAGCCCCTCCCTCCCTCCCTCCTTCTCCCTACTCTGTCCCAACCCTCTGTCCTCCCTCCCTCCTCCTCTCTGTCCCTACTCCCTCCTTCCCTCCTCCCTCCCTACTCTGTCCCAGCTCCCTTCCTCCTCCCTACTCTGTCCCACCCTCCCTCCCTTCCTCCCTCCCTACTCTGTCCCAGCCCCTCCCTCCCTTCCTCCTCCCTACTCTGTCCAGCCCCTCCCTCCCCTCCTTCTCCCTACTCTGTCCCAACCCCTCCCTCCCCTCCTTCTCCCTACTCTGTCCCAACCCCTCCTCCCTTTCCTTCCTCCCTACTCTGTCCCAGCCCCTCCCTCCCTTCCTTCTCCCTACTCTGTCCCAGCCCCTACCTCCTTCCCTACTCGTCCCAACCCTCCCCTTCCCTTCCTCTCCCTACTCTGTCCCAACCCCTCCCTCCCCTTCCTCTCCCTACTCTGTCCCAGCCCCTCCCTCCCTTCCTCCTCCCTACTCTGTCCCAGCCCCTCCCTCCCTTCCTCCTCCCTACTCTGCCCAGCCCCTCCTCCCTCCTCTCCCTCTCTGTTCGCCCCTCCCTCCCTTCCTTCTCCCTACTCTGTATCCCAGCCCCTCCCTCCCTTCCCCTCCCTCCTCCCTCCTCCCTACTCTGTCCCAGCCCCTCCCTCCCTTCCTTCCTCCTACTCTGTCCCAGCCCCCTCCCTTCCCTTCCTTCTCCCTACTCTGGTCCCAGCCCCTCCCTCCCTTCCTCCTCCTCCTACTCTGTCCCAGCCCCTCCCTCCCCTCCTCCTCCTACTCTGTCCCAGCCCCTCCCTCCCTTCCTCTCCCTACTCTGTCCCAGCCCCTCCCTCCCTTCCTCCTCCCTACTCTGTCCCAGCCCTCCCTCCCTTCCTTCCTCCCTACTCTGTCCCAACCCCTCCCTCCCCTCCTCTCCCTACTCTGTCCCAACCCCACCTCCCCCTTCCTTCTCCCTACTCTGTACCCAGTACTCCCCAACTCCCTGTCCCAACCCCTCCCTCTCCCTTTTCTTTCTTCCCCTCTCCTCCCTCTTCCTCCTCCCTACTCTGTCCCACCCCTCCCGTCCTTCCTTCCCTACTCTGTCCCAGGCCCCTCCCTCCCTTCCTTCCTCCAACTCTGTCCCAGCCCCTCCCTCCCTTCCTCTCCCTACTTCTGTCCCAACCCCCTCCTCCCCCCTCCTCCCTAACTTGCCCAGCCCCTCCCTCCCTCCTCCTCCCTCATGTCCCACCCCTCCCCCTTCTTCTCCCTACGTCCCCAGCCCTCCCTCCCTCTTCTCCCGATTAATCTGTCCCAGCCACCCCCCTCCCTTTCCTCCTCCAGAGAGCGATAGCAATCGTATCCAACCCCTCCCGTCGCGCGAGTGTGCCTTCTGCCCTAAACTGACGTGTCCCAGCCCCTCCCTCCGACGCGTAGAACCGTAGAGCCTACTCCTATACTTCCATCGGAGAATCCCTAGGCACCCGTCACCTCCCTTGACGCGTCCTCGGAGACGAGCGAATCTAACTGTCCGAGACCCCGTACCCGAGTCCCTATCCTCCTCCCTACTCTGTCCCAGCCCAGCTAAACCCTCCGCCATCCCGTGTCTCCCTACTCTGGACCCAGACCACTCCTCCCTGTACGTTCTCCGCTAACTTGTCCCAGCCGCCTCAGCCCTCCCCTTCCTTCTCCCTACTCGTGTTACCCAACCGCCCTCCTCCCTTCCGTTTCTCACGACTACTCGTTGTCCGAGCCCCCCTCCCTTCCTCCTCCGATACTCTGTCCCAAACCCCTACCTCCCTTTCCTTCTCCTTACTCATGTCCAGCCCCTCCCTGCCCCTCCTCCCCCTAAAACATCTGTCCGCACCCTCCCTCCCTTCCTCCTGCCCTACCTTGTCCCAGCCCTCCCGCCCTTCCTCTCCCTCTCTTGTCCCAGCCCCCCTCCCCTCCTTTCTCCCTACTCTGTCCAACGCCACCCTCCCTTTCCCTTCTCGCACTACGTCTGTACCCGGCGCCTCCCTTCCATTCCTCCTCCCGCTCTCTGTCCCAACCCCTCCCTCCTCGAACTTCGTACACCTACTGCGAGATGTCGACCGAGAGATAGAGAAGAAGAAGAGACAGGCCCTTTCCTCCCTTCCTCTCCCTACTCCCTTGTGCCCAACCGCCTCCCTCACCGTGATCCTTCTCCCGTACTGATAAGTACCCCAACCCCTCCTCCCTTCCTTCTCCCTACTCTGCTCCATAAACGCCCACCTCTTGGCGCGCGTGCGCCATGTACCTATCTCCCTACTCTGTCCCAGCCCCTCCCTCCCTTCTGCGCTCCGCGTACTCTGTTCCAGCGACGCGTTTTACCGCACGACCTAACCTTCTCCCTAAAGACTCTGAACCCAACCCCTCCTTGCGCCCCTCCTTCTCGCCTACTCTGTACCAGCCCCTCCCTCCCCTTCCTACCTCCCTACTCTGTCCCAAACCCCTCCCTCCCCCTCCTTCCTCTCCTCTACTCTGTCCCAGCCCCTCCCTCCCTTCCTTCTCCTACTCTCCCCAAGCCCCTCCCTCCCCTCCTCCTCCCTAACTCTGTCCAGCCCTACTCTGTCCAGCTCCCTTCCTCCTCCCCTCTGTTGCCAGCCCCTCCCTCCCTCCTTCTCCCTACTCGTCCAGCCGCCTCCCCTCCTCTCCCACTCTGTCCCCAACCCTCCCTCCCCTCCTATCTCCCTACTCTTCCACCCCCTCCCTCCCTCCTTCTCCCTACTACTTTCTGTTCCCATACCTTCCTCCTCCTCATCCTCCCTCCCCTCCTCTCCCTACACTTGTCCAGCCCCTCCCTCCCCCCTCTCCCTACTCTGTCCCACCCCTACTCTCACCTTCCTCCCTTACTCTGTCCCAACCCTCCCTCCCCTTACCTTCTCCCTACTCGTCCCAACCCCTCCCTCCCTCCTCTCCCTACTCTGTCCCAGCCCCTCCCTCCCCTCCTCTCCCTACTATGTCCAGCCCCTCCCTCCCTTCCTCCTCCCTACTTTGTCCCAGCCCCTCCCTCCCTTCCTCCTCCCCTTACTCTGTCCCAGCCCCCCTCCCTTCCCTTCTCCCTACTCTGTCCAGCCCTTGCCTCCCCTCCTTCTCCTACTCTGTCCAGCCCCTCCCTCCCCTCCTCTTCCCTTACTATGTTCCCAGCCCCTCCCTTCCCTTCCCTCCTACCTATCTCCAGCCCCTCCCTCCTTCCTCTCCCCTATCGTCCCACCCCTCCCTCCCTTCCTCCCTTCCCTATCTCGTCCCAGCCCCTCCCTCCCTTCCTCCTCCCCAACCCACCCCCATCTCACCCACTCTCACCCTCTCTCCCGGCAGTCGTTCCGGCAGGCGAGAGACGATGTCGGATCCGCCCTTCCGTCGGGTCGTCGTCCACACCCGACGGGACCGAACGAAACCCTTCCAGCCGGCGGAGTTCGACCAGTGCCTCCTCGACCACTTCGGGATCAACGACGACTTCGGGAAGCTGGAGTGTTTCATGGCCGACGGGACGGTGTACCTCCAGCCCCCTCCGAAGTCCCCGTCGGCCGGTTCCTCTTCTTCCTCGTCTCAGCAGAACCAAAGGAAGACATACCGAGGGGATCTGGCCTATAGGTTCCAGGTGGGTTCCTCAAGAAGGGGCGTGGGATTGAGGGGGAGTGGGTTCCTCAAGAAGCGTGGGGTGGGGGGGGGGCGTAGGGGATGTGTCCTTTGGGGGGGGCGCATATTGTGTACTGTGTATATTTGTTTGTTTTTTTGTGTGACAAAATATGTAATGTCTAGATATAATGCATATATTAATATGGTCTAGAGACAGTGCACATATCGATATATTTAGGTATAATGTACAGATAGAGTATGTTTAGGTTTTAGTGCATGTATGATTTTACTGCACTTATAGTATGGTATATAGCGTATAATATATCTGAAATGATATATTATATA
>NW_020871070.1:127133-128743 GCF_003789085.1 Penaeus vannamei
CAGGTGAGACAGAAGGGAAGGGAGAGGTTGAGAGCGGCGAATGAGAAGAGAAGGTGATGGTGAGGGTGAAGGAAGAAGACAAGGGAGACAGAGAAGAAAGAGTGAAGGAGGAGCAAGAGAGGAGAAGAAGGAGATGGTGAAGGGAGTGAAGAGAGCGAAAGAGGTGAAGAGTAAGGTAGGGTGAAGGAGATAACAAAAGGAGCGAAGGAGAGAGATGGAAGAAGAGGAAGAGGGAGGGGCAAGGGAGAGAAAAGAAGGAGAGGAGAGAGGGAGGCTTGGCTGGATCCGTGTCGTCTGTGGTGTTCAAGCAGTGGATCTCTTCTTCGGTCCTATCTCTTTATCTCCTTTTATTTTCGTAGTTTGTGCAAGGGGCCGGCGGTAGGCGTCGGATGTGCTGGGCCTGTCTCTCACCCATCATTTGTTGTGTTGAGGGTTGTGTTGTCTCGCTTCCTTGCCTGGTCTGTTTGTTTCCAGTTTGCTCTTTGCCTCTCTCTTCTCCTCTCTCTCTCTCTTCTCTCCTCTCTCCTCTCTCTCTATCTCTCTGCTCTCCTCTCTCTCTCTCCTTACTCCTCTCTCTCTCTCTCCCCCTCCTCTCTTCTCTCTCTCTCTCCTCTCCTCTCTCTCCTCTCTCTCTCTCTCTCCCTCTCTCTCTCTCTCCCCTCTCTCTCTCCTCTCTCTCTCTCTCTCTCTGAGATTGATTTTTACGTCTCTCCTCTTTATTTCTTTCAAAATGTCTCATCCCAGTAAGGCCAGTCATACTCTTTGTCTCTCGCCTCCTTTATCTCCCTATTTGTCTATCTATTTGTCCTTCTGTCTTTTATATTTACATCTTTATTTCTCTCTCTTGCCTGGCTCTCCATTCTCGATTATTCAACCACAATCAATCTATCAGCAGTCTGTCTATCTGATGTATATGGTTCTCTCTCTCTCTACTATCTACTTATTTATCAGTCTGTGTCTATTATTTTTCTCTCTCGGTCTACCTATCCATCAAACATGTTTATCTTTATGCCTGTCTGTCTGTCTGTTTGTCGATATGTCTAGCTCGCTCTCCTTATCTCGCAACCCTCTGTCTATGTACAGAGTATGTATATTTTCTCTTTTTTAACTGCGTGCTTGCCTGAGTGTTTGTATTTGCGCCCTTCGTCTTCTCTGCGTGTTTGTTTATCTAGCCACTGTTTCATCCTTCTATTATTTTTTAAAGTTGTTTTTATAGTTTGTTAATTTAAGTGCATTTTTGTTAATTTCAGCTCTCAATTTTTGCTATTTTGAACTAATGCATTTTTTTTCAGTTCAACTCGCTAATTTTTATGGTATTTTCAATCTTTCGCCTGTACTGTATGCAAGTATGTATTTATGTGTGTATGCGTGCGAGCGTGTGCAACTATGCATGTGTGTCGACCAGCCTATGTATGTTTGTCCATCTCATATTTGTTGATGTATTTTATTGTGTGTAATCCACTGATTACTACTCCTCCCGTGCTGATCCCACCCACCCACCCTCCCTCACCAGTCCCCGCCCACCATTGTATATTTTATTGTGGGAGGGAGCAAGAGTCCGAAAGTCCTTGTATTATAGGCAGAGAGAGAGGGAGGAGAAGAACAGAGAA
>NW_020871070.1:129366-136866 GCF_003789085.1 Penaeus vannamei
TGAGTGGGTGTCCTTGTTTTTGTTTCTCGGAGTGACTAGGTAGCCGTACTTCCTTGTGCAAAATGAGTTTATAAACTTTAGTTATCACGGATACAGGCGAGTATTGTTGTGAAACGTAGCATAGAGAAGTTATTTTGTGAACTCAGTGCATTCATTAGCTTAGAAGATAGAAGATATGCCTCTAGACAACCACATAGAATAACAACTATTCCTTAACAAACCGATCACCTCGTAAGTGAACCCAGCTGAGTACGACGAGAGCATCATGAGCCTTAAACAGTCATTTGATGTCCGCAGGGCACCACTCCAGATCCATGCAGGCCATAGCCAGCGAGACTCTGGGCTGCGACACATCCATTGACATCACGAAGTTCCTGAGCCGATCCACCAACACCCTCCCGCCCTCGGCCAGGTCTTCCAGGAGAAATTTCTCGCTCAAGGTAAGGCCGTGTAGGACGCAGGCGAGTGGGCGCCTGCAGCAACTGATATTTAATCCCACCGAGAATAACGCATATATTTATCTTACTCATTTCACTGTTTTTTTTTTCATCTGTGCGTAGGTGAAGGAGATTAATTTGGACATCGACGGGGCGATAAACAAAGCCACGCTCCCCCCTCACCCGCCGGGGAATTCCGGTGCAGCGGAAGAGGAACGGAGAGGCAAGTGTGACGCTCCGGAGTGTGTTTTCGTCTTCACTCTCGTCTGTCTTTCCTTCGAGCCTTCTTTCGCGATCTCTTTTCTTTCATTATTACTAGTTTTGCAGTATTATATATATATATATATATATATATATATATATATATATATATATATATATATATATATATATATAAATATATATAAATATATATATATATATATTATATATATATATATATATATATATATATATATAATATGTGTGCGTGTGTGTGTGTATATATATACATACATACATACATACATATATATGTATACATAGGTACACAAATATTGTACATTTGTATATGTATATATATTGTGTGTATAGATGGGTTGATAGAAAATGTATGCAATGCTTGTATATGTTCCGTTCCCTTTACTATAGATTTGGAAATCTATTTCATCCCCTATTATTTCGTGTCTTACTTAATCGTGTAATATATCTATAAATATACAGCTCCCGCCTGTCTTCCACAGATACCAAGAAATCGCACGATTCGAACAAAGGGGCCGGCAGCAGCTCCCCGCGGGCGTCTCCCATGAAAGGACAGCCGAACATGACGGCGCTCAGGGAGGTGTCAGATCTGATATCCCAAGAAGACACCGTGAGCCACAACACACACCCAAGCATTGGGGATGAAATCTCAGGTGAATTAACCTTCGTTTTCTGTGCTTGCGGACTAGAAAATGCTGAAGCACTGAATCAATGGCACATTTATTTAACTCTTTCCACAACTCTTACAGGCATTTTGGAGAATCTGACATCTCTTGCCGGCAGTTTGAGTGCGCTAGCTGCACCTTCGTCTCCACCATCAGCAGGGAAAAAGAGGAAGTGTACATGGGAACACTTCGGGGGCGACAAGGAAAATCGAGGGAGTACCACTAGCCTCCACGGCATCAGGCTACAGAATGCTTCCTTCAACCCCCAGTTCCCCGAGATCAGATCGAGCGAATCGTCTGAAGTAATATTCGACGAGAAAACGACTCAGGCAAGCGAGGACACGCCACGCAAGAGTAGCGGAGGTTTCCTCGACCTCTCCATCTGGAAGGACTTCACGGCCATTCTCGAAAAGAAGACGCCAATGAAGAGCAATTACTTGAATTTCAGCAACAACTTCAGTAACTGGCAGTGCCCCGGCGCGTCCTTCTCGTTCTCCACTTTCGGCAAAGGACCCCCCGAAGCCACCAAAGCACCCGACCGGTCGCAGAGCGTGGCGGACCTGAGCGACACCCCATTCCTGGCCAAGGACGCTGGGCACGCAGACTCCCCCTCTGGGAACCGCGAGGAGTCCGCCCGCCTTTCGTCCTCCAGCTACTCCATTAGTCCTTCGAGCGCGACCTTCGGCACGCCTCAGAGACTGAAGGACCTCCACTTGGTGCACCAGCGACTGGCAGCCATCAAGAACTCGCTCAGGTAGACGTGAAGGAATCATGTGCCAAGGTAAAAAAGAGTTGATTGGATGCACTGTTTACGTGATAGCTGTCTCTTCTTTTGGATGTTGCATGGTTTAAGAAAATAGTTTTACTCATTTAGATTAATAATTTTTCTGATAAGTTTATGATGGCTTTATTTATCGCCCAGTGTTAATGTTGATGACTTACTGGCAGCTTTAATTATTTTGTTTGTGGATGTGTTAATTTGTTTATAAAATACCGTATAGCTAACCTTTATGGTTGTAAAATAAATTGTTATTTTCTACTGTTTAAACACAGTTTTAATTTGTGCTGTACATATTGTTATTTTTTGTAATCTGTACATAAACTGAATTATGCCGTCCATGAGATGCATGTCTATGAAAGTATGGTAAGTAACGTAGCTGTAACTTCCCAGTGTTGTTCACATTATGGATGTCTTCGGCAGCATTATCAATCTTCTCATCTACTGCAATGTGTACATACAGAACAATATTACATGCATGATCATTTCAGTATTTTACTCAATTACATTCTCTTAGCTTCTCAGTTTATATATATTTGCATTAAGGAACGAATCATAACTAATCTGTCCACTGCATTAGCGAGCAGTATCTCAGTTTAGAGTATGCTTTCTCAGAGGAATTTCTAACTCAGATTTATTATAATTTGGTATAGTGGGTATTGGGGTACATTTGAATATATGATTAATAAAACTCGTTTTAACAAAAAGTGTTTCATTTATATCATCCATTGAAAAATCTACTTTGGTCTTAATCATAATGTTTGTCTTCTTAAGACATATGGAAAACTGATACAGAAATAATCAGTGAAAATGACAATATGATAGTTACGTCATCTGTGTTTATTATATACAACGAATAGGTTACATCACATATACAAGATTGAGCCTCAAAAGTCTCTTGGTATATATCTATTTTGAAATTGCGAAATTATATAACAAAACTGAAATATGAAACGGTAGAAATTGCACATTGCTGTTGCAAAATAGCAACTACCAAATTGTACTTTGGATTATTAAAGTAAAATGGACGTTTGCGTGTATAAAGCCCACAGTGGAATAATTAGACTAATCTCTCTTGCAAAGTCTAGACCATGATGTAATTAGTATTGATGCCTGTAGTTACTACACAAGACATTTTGAAGCGTCCCTGCAAAGTTACCTCCCCCCCAATCCCTTGTTCGTTGATTCCAGCTTATGAAACTAATTTTGCATGGCCTTTTCATCTCCTTTCCCTTGCCTTCTCTTCTTCATCCCCTTCCGTCCTCATCCTAAACTGTGTGAGCCGTCCTGAAAGGATGAAAGGCTGGTTTTGTGTCAGTCCCGAACGGAATCGTACTCCGTTTGCTCCTCCCTCTTATCAGTGTGCTGTATGACCTTTCCTTTCCTAAGTGCTTCACCATAACGCTATATTTTGAATACGCCGCTACATGATGTTAGGGTTGACGCGGCAGCAAATTTTCAATAATCAAAATAATTTTGTAAAGTTGATGGTATGATAAAATCGGTCTTTTACCACTTATATTTCTTCTTTTTTACTAAGCATAATTATATGTATCATCGCACTTCCCGTCCTTAGAACTTACGTATCGAGCGAGCGAAATGTGCAACGAATCCGTGCATCTTTTAGAACCACTTCTCTTTGCTTATCCCAATTTCGATCGATTTACTCACCCTCTTAACCTTTACCCCATCTTACCGTTTCCAGTACCAACCTCCTGCTGTACGACTGTTGACATGTAACACATAATCACTAACGCACGCACCCGACCCCCTCTGTACCCTTTTCGGTACCATGCTTTCCTATTGTGCTACATGACCTTCGGTGTCTAGAACATTTATTTTGCTTTTAACCTTTAGCCACCATTTAGAACAACCTACTACTTCATTTTGCGCAAGGTAAAGCAGATATATTAATGTAGACCCCGCAGAAAAAATATTTTTTCCTACTTCGCCAAGAAGTTTTAAAAAATGAAACTGATTAGCACTGAACACTCTTACCGAATAAGATTTAGACCTACTCCTTTCCACAGGCTTAATAATACGACCGGCAGACACCTTACATTTCACTTGAAAATCGAAAAAAGTATACAACTTTACAAAGAAATCCCCCACTAAAAATGTATTATTTAATTCATCCTTTGTTAAGTTAAATTGAGATAAAATTAATGGATTAATTGTTCCATTTTCGTAAACATAGGCTATGAGGAAAGTCAGGTTTCTCTCAATTTTGGCCGTTAATATGTCGTATATTAATAATTTAGGTAAGGTGTATCCAAAGGAGTCACGGTCTGCCAAAAAGTCAATGAAGGTTCTCACGTATATCTGATTTTTTTTTTTTTTTTTTTTTTTAATCACAGCGCAAATAACAGCTATTGCCAAATATCATATACGACTATGGCGATGGTTGAATTATATTTTATCAGAAAAAAAATCGAACCGAGAAAGTGACTTGCGTGAATAAGCTTCATCCTCACACAAGCATAGCGGTTGAAGAGTGTACTGGACTAGCTGGTACTGTCTCTAATGGGGCCACACAGCACAAGATGGTTATTGGCTGGTTCGCTACTAATAAACAACAGCAACTTGGGTTCAAATGTTACGCTCACCAAGACTATTGTAAATAAATATTATTGTCTGATATTTCCTGTGAAACTCAGTCTGCAGTAGAATTCAATGCACTACAATCTTCAAATCATGGCATTAATAAGAACATAATTTACATAAAAATACTGTACATTATATGGATGGATTCTTTTTTTGAGATCTCAATAAACAAACTTATTTTTACATGGCACACAACGTGTGATTCAATATTTAGCATGCACGAAAATAGCCTAGTATGCCCGTACATATGAAATACTATCGTTTGTGAATATGAATTATCAGTACATGTATCATTCTGCACATATAAATACTTTCAAATGATAACACAAACAGATGATTTACAATTTATAGTTTTCTTCGTTCGATTATTTTTTGATTGCCCTTGATTCTTATTGTCGTGAGGGATGAAGAATTCTGATTGCAATACTGGCAGATCACGAGAGGGCTTATTGGTGAGGCACACCCTTCCCGGGTCACTGTTCGCACTGCCCGGGGAACGAGCCTGATCCGAGACCTTGTCCGAACAGGGACTCACGGTTATGGCTTCATCCGGTTTGTTTAAACAGATATTTGGTGATAATTTCCTTGTCATTTTGCCGTGGGAGTTGACAGTGACCTGAATTTCGTCGGTCGAACTTGAGGCGGACGTGGTTGATTTGGTCACCGTGATGGCGGGGTGAACGGCGGAGCTGGCGCGCATCACGGAGGGGAAGGATAACAGACTGATGCAGGAACTCTTGATTCCTGTTTCCACCGTTGGGGCGCCGGGAGTGTTGGCAGCAGCATCAGGTACGGAATCCGAGGGAGATCGAGGTTCCTTGACCTGGACGGCATGAGAAGGCGACCAGGATGGAAGACCAGTGGCCGCAGGTCCGCTGTCCAGGAAGTAAGTCACCATGGTTCCCTTTCCTTTGATGTTCAGCTTCTCTCGTTGAGTGAATTTGTAATTGCGGCCTTTCAGAAGGCTGTGCGTGAAGAGGGTTTTGTTAATGTCATAATATGAGTAATAGAAAGGATTTTATTTGATTTTGTGAGTGCAATTGCATGCATATGTAAAAGCCTTACCTGTATATAGGATCTAGATGGTTGTTATAATTCGAATATGGTTATAATTATATTCCAGGCAATTTATTTCACACCGTGTCAAAGTATGAAATTATTAATCACTATTATTCATAGTATAATCATAGTAATGATAAAGATATTGATAAAATAGACAAAGATATCAATTATGGCGATAATGAAAAACAAATTAATGTACCATTATCGCTTTAACTAATACTGCTGCTGTTTTCGGTATTCAAACCTTCCATTATCATCCTCGCTACCACTACCACCACCATCACCAATCGCACAAACACAAACCATCCTACAAATACACAACATACCAAGCGATTCCACCACCCCCACCAACAACAGAAAGATAACCCCGAGCTCGCTCAGAAATCCTCACTTGTAAGTTTGTCGCGTCAAGTGAACTTTCCCTGGGAGCGAATAAGCCTCCATTCTCGAAGCGGTGTTGACGGTGTCCCCAAACAGGCAGTAGCGAGGCATCTTGACCCCAACGCACCCTGCCACCACGGGGCCTGAGTGCATGCCGGCGCGCACCTGTGGGCGGGGTGGAGGGATGAGTGGGTGGGTTGCTGGATGGATGGGTTGGTGGGTGGGTGGGTGAGTAGGTGAATGGATGGATGGGTGGATGAATGAGTGGGTGGGAGAGTGGATAAGTGGGTGGGTGGATGGGTGAGTGGGTGGTAAATGGATGGGTGGGTGGTGGAAGAATTGATAGGTGGTTGGGTAGATGATTGGATGGGTGTGTGGATGGGTGGGTGGGTTAATTTGTCAGTAGTGGATGGATGGTTGGATAGATAGGTGGGTTGGTAGATGGGTGGAAGGATGGTTGGATAGGCGGATGAGTGGGTGAGTAGATGGATGGATAGATAGGTAGGTGAACGGATGGGAAGGTGGATTGGTGGATGGATGGATGGATGGATGGATGGGCATGTGTGTGGGTAGGTTGGTGAGTTATTGAGTAATTGACAGGTTATTAATGGAGTATCAGGTAGGTTAGGATATGAATTACTAATGAATTAATGTCTTAGTTGTTTATTTATCGATAGGTATATAAATGAAATGATTGGTGGATTGTGAGTGCATAGGGTGGATTGTCTTATATTTTTAAGTGGAGTTGAGATGTGTTGATTGTTCCTGATTATTTTTTACTTCAGATGATATTAATGAGTATATCATTGATATAAATCAATATATATTTATATGGGTTTTCATTCCGAAATCGAACTAAACAGAATAATATGATTAAACAAATATACGGGAAATATGGAAATTAAAAATACGAATGAGGTTTCTCTCACACTTTTCGAGGCTTAACTCATAATGAGAATTTTAAAAAGATATTTAAGAGTTACTTAGATAAATAGCGTCTTTGTGTGGTGAAAAGTTGTGTTCATGTGACATCCTTACTGAAATAAAAATGCATCCGGGAATTTTCATCTGTATGGCTTGGGTTCGGTGAATGAATTAACCTCGAATAGAAGATATTAGGGTGGAAAATACTCGTCAGTCATACCAGTCGGTATTACACGAAACTTACGTAACGAAAGAATAAGCCTAACTCGCTCTATACATCGTAAACCAGGTGTATAACAATTGTACATACCTGCACCAATACACACGCACACATTTTCGAATAAGCATACACCGATACACACCTACATGGATATACGCGCGCACACAGATAAACATACTCAATATACAA
>NW_020871070.1:141309-146309 GCF_003789085.1 Penaeus vannamei
CTCCCCCTCCTCCCTCCTCCCTCCCCCCCCCCCCCCCCCTCTCTCTCTCTCTCTCTCTCTCTCTCCTGCTCTCTCTCTCTCTCTCTCTCTCTCTCTCTTCTCTCTCTCTCTCTCTCTCTCTCTCTCTCTCTCTCATTATGATTCCCCCCGTACATCATTTCCGTTTGCCTTTTATTTCCATCAAACGGGGGAAGTTATTTACCGTACATTCACCCAGACAATCATTCACTCTAGTCCACAAAACACCCGCAAAACACAGCAACAAAATCCCACAGCGAACAACATGACCTCCCGCCACTCATTCGCCCTAATGGCCCTATCACACTAGCACTTTTCCCGCCAATTTCTCTTCCGGTCCGTCTGAATTTGAAGCTTTCCACAAGGATCGTCTACAAACGGAACGCCTCCCAGACCAAGACGGTTACGACCGCTTCTGTCTGACTAATTTCCGTGTTGATCTTGTGGTATTAATAACTTAGATAGGATGAGTGAATGTAAACATAAGCTAATATTTTAGAACATTCGTACATACAATATATATCATCATATTTCTTTAAAATAACGTAAAATGTATGAGAATGTTCGTGCGATTCCCGGAACTTCACGCCGTTTGTTTACATGATTTTCACACAGAGTTCATTCGGAAACGCAAAAAAAAAATGACGGAAAAAGTGCTAGCGTGATAGGGCCTTAAGTCACCTTTGAGTTCGAGTCCCGCTGCTCTCGTCCTCCTCAGCTTCAACTGTATAACGAGCTGCCAGAAACGAGACAAGTTGAAGTACGTGAGAGGGACGTCGGGCCACACCAGGTCAAAGACCTCTGGCAGGAGGGGCGTGGTAGGTCGTCGCTTCCCACTCCGCTCTGGCGTCTTTGACCCTTCGTCCGCCCTCTGTTCTTCGTCTTCCTCTTCCATCAGCGAGGTCAGGGCCTTCCCCATCCCCTGCACCTGGAGTTCTCTGCGGTGGTGGGCGATGGAGGTTATCTTACTTTATCAGTTTTTGATTTTTTTTATTCTTATCTTAATCTATTTTGTCAGACATTTCGTAGTGTTTCATTAACGGCAGTACGATAACAATAGAGTAGAATATCATATCAATGTATAAGAAATAGATGGGATAAGGAGGAAGAGAAATAATGGGATGGGGAGACTGTGTGTGTGTGTGTGTGTCTAAGTGTGCGTGTGCGTGTGCGTTTGTGTGTGAGAGAGAGAGACGGGAAATAAGTGTGTAACTGGGTAGCTTAAAATTTGCAATATCATTTTAAATATACCCTTTGTGGCATATATTGGAAGGAATATAATGTCGAGCAATAGCATATAATCTGAAGTGCAGCCTGAGAGTAACTAACTTGTCAAAGAGTACGTGGTAGGGATGGAGGCTCCTAATGAAAGGGTTTGGAGGAAGGGCGCCCGCCTTGCCATCCACTTCCCCCAAAGCGACAGAAGGTGGAGCCCCAAGTTCGCCTTTCTCCTTGTCTCTTATCGCTCTCGCGCACAGTCTTTCGTCGTCCAAGTTCCTCCCGCACTTTTCGTCATCAGGCGTGTCCTTCCGAGCGAGGTGACAAGGACAGCTAGAAGTCCTTGCACACGCCGTGCGATTCTGGCCACTGGTAGCGCTCTTCTTTTCCATCTCGTTATTGGCGTCCTCGCTCCCTTCGACGCCCCCGTCAGGCAGTGGCGTCTTCCGGAGGGTGACGAAGGCTGCGGCGGAGGCAGAGGCAGGGCGGCGAGAGAGGGGAAGGTGGGTCCTCGACGTCAAGGATGCCGAGGCGCGCCCTTGGGAATTGAACTTCGGCCCCAGCCTCTTACTTTTCCCGGAGCGGAGATTCATGGAGTTGAATATAGAGCTTGCCAGTTCCGCTTCCTTCATGCAGGTCGCAGGTAGCGTGTCCGTGCAAACGACTCTTGCGGAAGGGAAAAATGACGCAAAATTAGACAATGTGGATTTATGTATCTGTATTTACGATGTACTGCTAGTCTAATGTACTTTTAATGCAGAACTAACTTTGGAACCCTTCTGACAGCATTCCAAAGGAATTTTTTCTCGTGTTAATTCCTTTGACATTTTATATATAGCAGATTTTATGTAAAAGTTGTATCAGGAGAAAACTAAAAATACACGGGTTACCTGAAGACGACACTGAACAGTTTCTTGCCTGGTTTGAGAGTCTCCGTTTCCTGGCTGACGGTGGAGAAGCAAGCGTTGAGCCCGAAGATGTGAAAGGCAATGGCCTGAATCAGTCCTGCAAAGATCAACGTATATTTTTTGCAGTACGTGAAGATCTTAATATAATGCTTTTTCATTGTTTTTCATATGTCACTGTACTACATACAGTTCACATACGCTAAACATGCAGACACACACATATCATTCCTTATCCAAATTAGTTTGACATTATAGAAAGAACGCACCTAGATGCATGACAACGGAAATTTTAACTTTTTTACATTTTGAATAAATACAGGCGCAAAGACCAATACTACCACCAGTACAACAAATGGTACGAACGCGACACGTGGCTCGGACTTCGGCGTTGATTAGAATTAGTAATCAGTGTTTTCTTTTGCATCGCGATATTAATCTTAAAAATAACCACAAAATTACAGAGTAAATAATGACGTGACAAAGTCTAATCGAACCACATAAGGTTATTAAAAGAAATAATAAACAATTCAATCCGAAGTCAGGGCTCGATCAGCGAATCGCACAGTCCTCGCCGTAAAGGTTATCAATTCGTCAGAGACGCTCACCTACGGCCAGGGGGTGAAAGCCAGCGCGCTGGGAGTAGTAACTAAGCAGCATTGCGCCGTCTGGGTCGATGTCCAAGCAGAAGGAAGGGGATAGGATTTCAGGATAAGCCGTGGACATGAGGTACCTGTGGGAGGACGCGAAAGGTTTACGAGGACGGAGAGTGGAGGGGAAAATCCGTTTTCTTTCGTGTGAGAAGTGTGGCGGCGTGTTTGCGAAAATGAATATTCATATGGCCAAGGATGATGAAGCTTAATACAAGGTGAGAGAAAAAAAGGTTGAAAGAAATTGAGTGCTGGCCGAGAATGCAACACACACACACGCGCGCGCGCGCGTGTGTGTGTGTATGTGTTATATAAACATTTTACACACACACACATATATATATATTATATATATAGATAGATAGATAGATAGATATAGAAGAGAGAGAGAGAGAAACAGAGAGATGGGGGAGAGAGAGAGACAGAATGACAATAAATAACAAATACATTTTTAAATACATATATAAAAACAAACAAACAACACCAGCATATAAACAAAAACATAAACGAAGACAGAAACGCAAACAAACCTATAGGTCCCCTCCCCCCCTCCCCTACCAAAAATCACCACCAACAAAAAATAATGCATATAAAACAGGATCGCAGACGCCCCTACCAGTGCAAATAGTCCACGTTGGCAAGGAAGCTCTCCAGCGTGTTCCCGAGGCTCAGGACCATGTCTCCGTAGCCGTGTTGGAAGGCGTAGGGGAGGAAATAGTGACCTAGTCTCTCCAGCAGGATTTCCTTGTCCAGGCCTAGAAAAGTTGTTGTTTTTTATGATTATTATGATTCATTTGTTTATGGGTTTGTTTGTCTACTGATTGGTTTGAGAAAGAAATTGTCGAGACTGTAAATCAGTTGGTCCCAATCTTTACCCTCACTCCACTTTCTTTTCCTTCCTCTTTTTCCTTCACTTCTTTTCTCTCCTTTCCCACTTTCTTTCCCTTCCCTCATCCCACGCCCTCTCTTCACATCCAAGCCTCTCCTCTCCCACTGTTGCACCCTTTCTCCCCACTCCCCCTCTTTTTATTCCCCTTTTCTCCACTCTCTCTTCTCCCCATTCTTTTTCTGCCCCCTCTCCCCACTCTCTCTCCTCTCCCCCTTTATTCTTCCTCTCCCCACTCTCTCCCTCTCCCCTCATTTTTATGCCCTCTCTCCCCACTCTCCTCTCCCCCTCCTTCGTCCCCCCCAATATCTCTCCTCTCCCTCTTCTCTCTCCCCTCTCTCCTCTCCCCCTCCTTTTTGTATCCTCTCCCCACTCTTTCACCACCATGCAACTCTATCTCTCTCCTCGCTTCCTCTCCTCTCTTTCTCTGTCTCTTTTCCTCTTCTTTCTCTCTTCCTCCTTCCGCCTCCCCCTGTGATCCCGCACGCCGCGTCCAGGATGCTTGTGGTGACGTCATCGGGATAATTCCGAAAGCGCAAAAAGCTGGATTCTTGCAAGCTTAACCCCGTCCTTGGGAGAAGAAGAGTTGTGTTATCATCATCAATATTTATTGTTGTTGTTGTTATTATAGATGATGGTGATTATGATTATGATGATTGTGATACCGATGATGTCATATGATAATGAAGTGATAATGCGATAATAATATAATTAAAATAATGATAATGATGCTGATGATGATAGATTAATAAAATTATAAATGCGTGGATTATAATCATGATGATAATGATATAAAAAAGATAATGATAATAATTATGATGGTGGTGGTGGATGATGCATGATGGTATTATCCATCATCATCATCATCCTATCATAATAATATAAATTTGAAAATATTTGAATGGTGATACCTAATCATTATCCCATTGGATAGATTGATAAGGGAATAATGGATTGGATTTTAGCCACCAAAATAAAAAATTGATGAGAAAATTATATACAATACATACAGACCAAATATATATATAATATATATAGTATTATTAATATAATAACTAAGTCTTCCCGAGCTCGGTCGCACCGTGAGACATCTCGTCACGTCTGACCGCTCCAGTCAATACACAACAAATATAATTTATTAACAGTGATCCTGCAGCCATGAGAGGCGTCGGGGTCACTTTCAGCGGCGTATACATAGCTCATCAACCAATTCGCGATACCGGATAGCTCCACGAACACGCGGTGACCTCAGACTCTACACAAAGTTGATAATGCCGCAAAGTCTTACTACTCCCATAATCATATCGTGCCGCATACATCATA
>NW_020871070.1:173809-176309 GCF_003789085.1 Penaeus vannamei
GCCCTTTAAAAAAAACTCAACAGCTGCCTTTGTTTTTCATTTTTGCCTTTCCTATTTGTTCATTTCTATTTCACACTTGATTCCATTTTTCTTGATGTTGTTCCTCCACGTCAGAATCTCTCACGAACGCCCCTCCATCGGCAGAGCGCTACCGTGGCGTCTGCGGGACCTGCTTCGCCTCCGAAATCCTTCTCCGCCGTTATCCCACGCCCTGTTATCTCTCCGCTCTTCTATTCCACTCTCTGGGTATTCCTTCCTCCTCTCCCTTTCTTTCTCCTCCTTCACTCCTCCTCTTCCTCGTCTTTATCTTGCGCACTCTCGATATTCCCGGCTCGTGCTGCGCCCTCTCCTTCCCCGACAAAAATTTCTCCGACGTGACGCGAGTTTTCAATTCTTCCCCTCCCTTGCTTTCCCCTTTTCTCTCCCCCTCTTTTCCGGTCTCCCTTCATCCCCTCCTTTCTACTCCTTTCTTCTCCTTCCTTTCTGATCGCCCTCCGCATTACCAGTTGATATATAAGTAAATAGATAAAGGAGATGAAAAAAAAGAATATACTTCCCAAAGTCCTTACCGCCGCCGTCGACTATAAGAAATACACACAAAAAAGGAAGATAAAAAACATGAATGAAAGAGAAAGAAAAAAAAAAAAACGACAAAAAACGAACCACCACCACCAAGACAACATTAACAAAAAAGAGAGCGAAAAAAAAAAAAAAAAATGACCGCCACCCTCTTTGCCCTCTCGCCCTCTCGCTACTCCTTCCCCAAGTAGGGACGCTATTAGTAATGATCCATCGGCTAAAAATGAGCCAGGTGTCTTCGGTGCCTCTGTGTTTCCGATAATTACGTTCACTTAACAGGTGTTGTGAAGGCTGATAGATGGGTCGGCGCAGTGTGGTAATTTCATTAACTTTAAGGCGAAGTTGGATTAAGGTCATGGCTGGCTTATCAAATATTATATTAAAGGTTCGGCCTCCATCAAAGACATAATTTCTAAAATATCCCGCAAGATGAAATATTCTTGATTAGATACTAGAGTAACATCCTAACAATAAGGTAAATTAGTATCATTACCGTGACCTAATGGGCAAACAACAACGTTAAAACGTGTTAGAATAGGGATCACTCAGTAACATGTAATCATCATTAAGGTAAACCTCAATTGAATTACAATGTATTAATCAAATATTAATTCCAAACTGAACTACGATTTGGAATACACGACAAAAAGTTTTATTGACGTTTAATTGGACTAGAATTGCGATTAAAGTCGAAATTCAGACAGGAACATGCATGTTCTTTTTATAAAACTTGTTGCACCCGCGATTCCTCTCATTATTACCGCTGTATATCTTATTTCTATCAATTTTTTTGACTCTTACTTTCTTGTGAACGACCGTGCTAACATCTGTTTCAGAGAGGAGGAAAAAGGGAGAGAGAAAAATAAGTAATAGGTAATATCAGGGAAAGAAAAAAAATATAAGGTAAGGAAAAGAAAAAGTTAATAGCAAGCAGGTACGAAGAAATTAGACAAAATGCAAAACTAATATCATAAACGAAAAGGACGGCTTCCAAAATATCAACAAGAACAAAAATACTCGTTACTTTTCCAAAGAGTTCACATTAATAAAGATACAAGCTAGGGCAATATGCAACAGTTTTATCATCAAAATAATTTAAAGCTGCAGTTTGCAACGGGGTGAAAGAGAGAGAGAGAGAGAGAGAGAGAGCGAGCAAAAAAAGTTTCATTCAAAAAAACGTTTGAATTAATATCTAGCTAATCTAGCGTGGAAGAATGCGTAGTAGGTAGTATTCATTATGGGGAGTTTATTTCTAGCAGTGAGTGGCATTGTTGACGGATAAGTTCTAAAAATAGAGCAACGCGTGCTTGTAACAGCTGATTCTTTCGCCGGCAACAGTTTCCGCGAGTTTAAATATTTCACCGCCAATTTTATGTTATCTGGAAATTATTAAGCCATCATATTAACACATTTTTGCCGCACTCGTTGCCTTTTTTATTTCATATATATTATATTTTTTAACTTCTAACTGTGTGCCAACAATGAAGAGATGTTTTACACGGTGAAAAGGAAAAAGTTTTTCATGATTAGCGTAGTAAACGTCGAGCAGCGAGAGAGGAGGTCAGTGTTGTTGTCCACCGCCGCTAACACCGCTCAAAAACACCGCGGAGTCAGTCCGCTCGAGAAAGTTGCTGGGATAACAAATAAAAAATATTATAGTTTACGATGTTATGTGATAATTAGCAGGCATTTGCCTCGCCGAAAAATAGGCGAGTAAAAAATGGAGAAGTTAGAGAAAGTTGATATTTGCTGCGCTGGCAATTAACAATGCGATAACTTGCGAGAGAGAGAGAGAGAGCGAGAGAGAGAGAGAGAGAGAGAGAGAGAGAGAGAGAGAGAGAGAGAGAGAGAGAGAGAGAGAGAGAGAGAGAGAGAGAGACAGACAGACAGACAGACAGAGACAGAGAGAGCGAAACACAAA
>NW_020871070.1:188809-196309 GCF_003789085.1 Penaeus vannamei
CATCATCAAAAGTATTCGGCTCAATCACCATCATTAACAAACCAAAATAAGATATTAGGATAAACAGAATAAAGATATAATATATATTCATCATATAAAATAATGAATAATATAGCAAACCTAAAAAAATAAATACGCAAACCAACACCGTTCCTCCCGAACCCCCGACCAGCGCTCGCTAGCTCGTTCCCCTCAGACGTCTCCAGTGTGTTGTGTGAGCTCCTTCTCTGTTGCTCATATGCCATGAGGAAGGGTCGAGCTGCTATGAACCCTTAACGTGAATCTGAACCCGACTGAGCATACACAGTTCGGACAACAATCCTCAAAGCTACGTCTTTTTAAGTGAAAATCCGTAGTCGGGTGAGGAGGTCGATGCTCAGGAAGCAGATGCAGTTATCATCATCATCCATATAATATATATATATATATATATATATATATATATAATATATTAATAAATATTAATGATATATTATAAATAGTAGATAATAATAATATATGTATGTGTGTTGTGTGTGTGATGTGATGTGTGTGTGTTGTACTGTCTGTGTGTTTGTGTGGTGTTGTCACTGAGTGTGTGTGTTCATAATCACACACCCACACACACACATGCACATGCCAATAGTCTGTATAAATGAGGGTATATTGATATACTTACTATATATAATATATATAATATATTATATATATGTATATATGTATATTACTATATACTATATTACTATATATACTATTATATATTATAAATACTATATATCATATTCCATAATCACACACGCACATGCAAAACAGTCTGTATAAATGAGTGTATCTATCTATCTCTCTCTCTCTTATATATATGTATGTATGCATGTATTGTACACACAAAAACCACACACACACACACACAACACACAACACACACAACACACACTACACACACACACACACACACACACACACACTACACACACATCACAGCGATCTACACACACGCACACGCACACTTACTATTATAATGTATATATATGTTATAAACATATACTTAATATAATATTATATATACTATATTTATTTTAGTAACATATCTATATCATTATTGGTAATATAATAATACTATATATAAATACTATAATATACTATAAATAATATACTATATGTATATATATATTCTATCTATACACAAATATCATCAGACGAACAAATTAACCAGAAATACAGACATACATAATTATGTTTTTTGTTACCGCTTAGTATATATATAATATATATTATATATATATTATATTAGTATATATAATAGGTAATATAATAATATATATATATAGATATATATATATCTTTGTGTGTGGTGTGTTGTGTAGTTGTTGTGTGTATGTGATAAAATGTGTGCGTTTTGTGTGTAGTGTGCTGTGTGAAACAAAATCTCTATCAATGATTTTATATGTGTGTTGTGGGTGTGTGTGTGTGGTGTGCTGTGTGAATGTTGGCAAGAAATAGTGCTGTGGTGCTGTGGTGTGTGGTGTGTGTCTGCTGGACGTGTGGTTTGATGGGGTTGAGTGTGTGTGTGATGTGATACATATATATATATAATTATCAATAAGTATATATATAATATATATATATATAAAATATATATAATATTTATAAAATATACATATATATACATATATATGATCACTATATATATATATATATATATTATTATATTAATGTATATAATATATAATATATATATATTACAACACGTATATATATATACATATATATATATAATATATATATCTATATACTAATATAATATATCAAAAATATTATAATATTATATATATAATAATTATATATATATATATATATATATAATATATGGTGTTATGTGGGATGTGGTGTGTGTGATGGTGTGTGTGTGTGTGTGTGCGTGTCTGCTGGTGTGCGCACGTGTATGTGTGCCACGGGTTCTACTTTAGTTCACGAAATGTGTGTAGTCTCTGGTGTGTGTGTGTGTATGTGTAGTCGTGTAGTGAACTAATGTGTGTGTGTGTGTGTGTGTGTATGTGGAGGTGTGTGTGGTGGGTGGTAGTGATGTATGGTGTGGTGTGATGTGTTTTATATCTATACATAACATACATATCATACATATTATATATTACATATGTAATGCATATATATATATACGATAATATATTTATATATATGTAGTATATATATATATATAGTACGTTAATAGGTAGGCGTGTACGGTTATTACTAATAATATTATTAATAATATATCTATATATCTATATATATATCTTAATTATTCTGTTATATCATAATATAAGTATGTATATGTACATTATATTATTATATAATATAGTTATATAGTATATTATAATATATTAATATATGTATATATATATACAATACAACTTATATATATAATAATATATATAATTATACTATAATATACTATATATATATTATAGTGTGAGTTTTGTTTAGTATTATATATACTTAAACATTCAAAACAGCAAACATCATCTGTAAGAAATTAAAGTGTACGTTAAATAAATGAACTCCCTATCTTAATAAGACATTTATCTTTTCTCTTTCTTCAAATTTTCTTCCACTTGTGAATAATACTGTCATTCTTATCTCTCGACCACCCGCTCACACCTCTTATTAGAAACATTAATATTAATGCTTATCTTTATTATATTTTTATCACCAATAATCATAACAATATTCAGTAGTAAATCGGTTTGGTTGGTTTGGCAGCAAAAAATAACTTTTTAGTAGCAATAACAAGTTATGTTACGTCTTATAATGTGATAACATAACAAATCCCCAACGTGACAATCATGATAAATATATATAGAATTAGGAATTACTACTAATATATAACTACTAGTATTATGACATATGATAATGATAACAATAATGACACAACCACCAATACCGGACAACATATTACTTATGTATCGAGTAATAATTATATATCATGAGAGTGTATATGATACTACTACTACTACTACTACTACCTTAAATATATAATAATAATAATAATAATAATGAATAACAATATGCTCATTATATATTATAAAAGTACTAATACACAGATATTATCCATCAATTGCCGATAAAATAAAAAATAGAAATTTGATGCATAATAATAATAACAATAATCCAATAAGCATCAACAACGACAATAAAGGAATAACTACTTCCTCCGTGCGTCTATTCATAAAAGGCATTTAAAAATTTCCTTCATAAAACGTGATAAGAAATGAGCAGCTTAAGAGCCCAACTTGATTGAACCGTTTTGAACATTCTCACAATAAGTTTGGCTTAGACGGCGCACCCGAAATTGGACCAGGTTAAGCGGTTCATTCCCGTCGGGCAGAGCAAGGCAAGCGCGAAGTTCAGCAGCCAACCCTTCGAAGGAGGTGCGAGGTATTAGATCTTGTTCTTGTTTATGTTTGTGCGTGCTTTTGGGTTGTTCAGATCGATTGGGTGAAGGCCTTCTTCATGGATAAGCCCCGGGCTATTATTAGAAACCATGAAACAAATATAATGGGAATAGCTATCCACACACACACACACACACACACACACACACACACCACACACACACACACACACACACACACACACGTATGTATGCGTCTGTGTGTGTGTACACACACACACACACATACAATATATATATATATATATATATATATATATATAAAATACTTATATATTATAAATATGTATGCATATATGCGCACATGTATATATATGTATATTTATGAATATGTATTTATATATAGACCTATAGATATACACACGGTCTAATTGAAAATTACCTGATCGTTGGCTCTAAAATGAAAAGTGTGTCTACTAACTCAAGCAGTCACCTGCAAAGTAGACCCCCTGGCTTCCTTTATACATAACCCACTAGTGAATAAACCTCGGTTACAGTGAGTTATCTATACGAATGCACACACTCTACTGGGTCAGACAATTTGCAAGGAGTATTATCAGGGATTTCTTATTCAAAGGACTGGAGTTATAGGTTTAAGACCACGGTTATTGATAGCAGAGAACCTTTCCAAAATTTATCGTTTCATTGATGTCAATTTCCTTTTTGTAAGATAATCCAAAATTTATCGTTTCATTGATGTCAATTTCCTTTTTGTAAGATAATCCAAAATTCATCGTTTCATTGATGTCAATTTCCTTTTTGTAAGATAATCCAAAATTTATCGTTTCATTGATTCAATTTCCTTTTTTAGTCAAAAGATAATCCAAAATTTATCGTTTCATTGATGTCAATTTCCTTTTTGTAAGATAATCCCCCTCCCCCAAGAGATTGTTTCTATTGTTAATCTGGTACTGTAGACTGTTTAAGGTAAAACGAAGATTCAACACCACTAAGTGATTACTGACATTTTGGATTTATTATATCTCACTTCAAATACACATGCCTGCCATCAAGAAATGTAAAAATTACATGCCATATGTGTCTAGTTAATTACTCATGGGCCTGAACTTGCCTTCCAGCTAGCGAGCGAGAACAGTCAGCGTGCATGGGGCTCTATACCCTCAAGAGATGCCAACGCAAAACGCAACTCAAAACACACATTGAAGTTTGGGTAATACTGCACCCAGCTTGTAAATGGTGTTGCTGGACGTCTCTGACAGGTCTCTCGTTATTTAACGACTCTAACCATTTCCATTTAGTAGTAATAGTAGTTTTAATGCGTTACCACATTTCAAGTTTGGTTACATCCGTAAGGGAAACTGATAACTTGGGACATGCAGCCGAATAGCAAAGCTCAATTATCTGACCTCTTAACGAAAAATGGTAGTAATAAAGAAAGGCATTTCTTCCTTACTATTTCGAGCGAGGAATGAATAGCAACCAAAAAGTTTCACCGATGAAAAATGACGCAAATATCGGATGTCAGTGAGACATCTGCACATGACATGACAGCCGACCCGGAACTGATATAGCCAATTTGGATTGTTTAAGAATTACGTGACTAAAAACAGGAAGAGTTCAAATTAAATTTCTAATATCTTTGTAAAATATCTGAAATATTTTTGTAAAATATTTGAAATATTTTGTAAATATTTGAAATATTTTTGTAAAATATTTGAAATATTTTTGTAAAATATTTGTAATATTTTTGTAAAAAATAAAATATTTGAAATATTTTTGTAAAATATTGAAATATTGAAATATGGTATCTAATATTTCTCAGTAAAATATTTCAATATTCTTAAAATATTTCTATCCCTTTCTAAATTATTTCAAATATTTCTTAGCAAAATATTTCTAATTCATTGAAAAATATAATTTTGATTTCATTGTAAAAATATTTGTAGCAACGATGGAGGCTGCCACGCTATAAGACCTGTCATCTAGCCCGTTTGAAATAATTTCTTAAGGTGTATTGTTAGGGGTTGGGGGCGGCAGCTGCTTCTGTCCTGGGTGGCGAGTGCCTCTATATTTGCCTGGCTCCCATCCTGTCCTCCTCAGAAACATTCCTGGATTCTTGATACGCAACGAAAGGCCAGACTAGAATATCTAAAGAACATTGGGCACTCCCATGTAAGAGAATGGTACTGACTGGTACGGCAGCTACAGTGAAAAGAACGGCGCCTAACGGCTTTTCACCGATAGACACTGTCGACGGGGTGATAGACTTTGTCGCCGACGACCATATTACATTTTATATTAATTAATACCTTCTAACTGGCCTCCCAACACTAAGTCAACCGCCCGGCCAAATACTTTTGTCGTAGTTCTGAGACAAGTCACCAGTGAGACGTGTAGGTTGTAGTTATCGTCTGTTTGAATCCTCTTTGCTAGCCTACTAGAGAATGTTTTCATGGGAAAGCCTTCTGCCATCCTTTGCCGCACATTCCTCATGCCGATGTCGAGTGTCGAGCGCCGACGTCTCTCGCTCTGTACTGTAGTGACTCATTTTATTCAAGTTACTCCTATTATTCAAATTGCCCCTTAGGTTCATGTACCGTCCTCACGAGAAGCGAGAAGTCTGGTGACCACGGCTTTTAAGCCTTGCCTTTCATTTTTCCGTGTTTTTCTAAAATTTCCATTGTATAAATGTTTGGTCCTGTTTACGTGCTTGTGACGTTGTTATAGCCGCACGAACATGACCAGGATGCTAGTAGTTAACAAATGTCACACATATACCTGTTTCACCAACGTCACACACACCAGCTTCACCAATGGCACCAGCCGATTCAGAACGACTAAAATTGATCAATGCTCATCTTCCTTCTGTTAAAATGAAGGGTCGTTTATTAGTGGCAAAGGTATTAGGACGATTTACCCATTGAAAAGATGGAGTCAAACCACTAAGCCTGCTTAGGGCTTGTGCGGAGAAAATCACAGTGCTCTAATATCCAATAGTGTATATGGAATTCATGTTTTGTAATATCTTTTACTTTCAATATTGAATAAATGTATGTTGATGAAATATCTTTCAATTTCCATTACTGCTAACCGATAGTTAACCATACATTATTGTTCATTTCAAAGTACAGTGAGATCAGTGAATGTCCCTGTACGGCGATGATACACTCAACATATTTAAACGTTACGCGGTCCAGTAGAACAAACCAATTTACAGACTTTTTACGAGTCATTTTAACCACAATAACGTACCACTTGCTAAGGAATCGTCGCTTGTTTACATTGGCGATCTTGCCATAAAAATTAAGATCAGTCAGATACTCTGTTCGTGGGTTAGCCTCTGTATTTGTACAGCAAATCCCAGCTTTTCCTCCATTTCGATCCTCATATCAAGTAGAGTAGTGTTTGGGGCTGCGAGACTTTTATATAAAGAAGAGTGCTTTGTTTAAATAATAACGTAATTTGTTAGACCGGACTGTTTCTTTTAGTTCAGTTTTGTAGTAATGTTTATATTTAGTATTGCCATTTCACGCTCAGATTAAATATTCTTTTTATGTTCAATTTTAGTATTGCTCCTTTATGTTCCTTTATGTACACTTCTGTTTTTATTACTACTGAATAAATGTAGATTTTTTATTTTTTCGCAGAAGCATATTGAATCTATCATTCTCTTTTTTCCAAAAAAGTACGAAGGAAGAAGAAAAACACTAAACAAAAAAGAATGATATCAGTGAAATACTGCAGTACAACGCTTATTCGTATTGATACAAAATACCCGAAGAACTCCGAAAGTAGGTTCTCATAATCAACTGTTGATATCAGCATCTAATATCTCAGTTTGAGTTGATGTCACACACACACACACATATATATGTGCGTATGTATGTGTGTGTACAGTGTATATATATATATATATATATATATATAATATATATATATATATATATATATATATATATATATATATATATATATATATATATATATATATATATATACACACACACACACACACACACACACACACACGCCACATGTGTGCATGTGTGTGATATTTGAATCCATTTGGTGCCAGTTATTGTAAACAGACACACCAAACAGAAACAGAAAAA
>NW_020871070.1:213809-221309 GCF_003789085.1 Penaeus vannamei
TATTCTACCATATATTATTATATATTTTTTAAGTATGAGTATCCTGTCTATTATATACATAATTAGGAGGTACTATAGTGTATAATAATATATCATATATAATATATTATATAAAATATAGGTGAATTGCCGTTACTCTGTATATATAGGTTATTACGATTACATATACTTATACTCACCATATAATATAACTATATTTATTGATAAATGAGGTATATATAGTAGGAGATTATAGTCTATATATATGTATAGATGGTAAGAATAGTGTGTGTGTTGTGTGTGTGTGTGTGTGTGTTGTGTGTGTGTGTGTGTGTGTGTGTGGTGTGTGTGTGGTGGTGTGTATATAATATAGTATATATATATCTGAGTAAATAAACCGTATATTAATGTATATATTATTATGTAGTATATATTAATAGCGATATTTATTATGTATATATATTTATATTTGTATATATATTATATTGGTAAATGATATATATGTATGTATATATATATTTTTAGTATATATATATCATATAGTAGGAGGCTAATATAGTGTACTGCTCACTGTATGTAATGTATATTATATAGAAGGGGTAACTTGACGTAATGGAAATAGTACGTCTATATATATAGGTATTATAAATAATATATATATTATATATATATATATAAATATGACATTTATATATATATAATTATTATAGGGTGATATTTATATATATGAGTATATATATTAGTAGGTTACTAAAGTTACTAAGGGTGGAGAGTATAATATAGCTAATATATATAATATATACGGAAGGTCATGTATGCCCACCGTAAGCACTTACACATTAATTCAATTTAAACCCTACCTTTATAGTGAATTCTCAGAACGCCATCAATGTGCCGAGGAAGGCCGAAAGGGAAGGAAAGAAAGGCTTTCCAGAGAAGATGAAAATGAGAAAGGGGGTCGCTTTTGTACTGGCACTCGAAAAGAATGTAACCGCTTGGCTCGTAGAGTGACTGTTGCCGAAGTCCGACCCCTCTCGCTAGTTTTTTTTGAATAATGAAAGCAGCACATACACAGACCACCAGAGAGAGAGAGAGCTGCACAACAAGAGCACGAAAACACTCAACGTATAATATATTATATATATATTGTATATAGTATAATAATAATATTAATATATATTATATATAGATTATTATACTATATTATAATATATATAATAGGTGACTTGAGTAGCTGTGTGTGTGATGTGTGTGTTGTGTGTGTGTGTATGTATACTACGCTACATAAATCACATAGACCGCTATTGCGCAAGACATACACACTTTAGTTATATTGATGCGCATCCTTTGCATAAGCTTCAGAGAGATCTCCGGTTGGCCAAGATCCAGTCCTTAAATTTTTGTAGTTGTTTGTATATTTGCTGCAGAATATGCAGGAAACGCCAATTACACGTTGCAATGCGTGTCCGCGAATTAATTATTAGTCCTATACTTTCATAATTAATCAACGAATCTCGTGCGGGTCTTTTTTTCGCATGAATGGTTTTTACCCACCACGTAGTACACTTGTATTATGCATTGCAAAGTTATACGAGCCTCATAAATCCAACAACAGCCAATGCAGTCAGATAACTACATTTTTTAACGTTTGTTCGGCCTACGTGCAACTAATTTTCAGTTTGGGAAAACAACGCTGTCTCGAACTTACACTCCAAAAATGAGCGCCACATCAGTGACGATCATATGTTTAGTAAGAATATTTACATTTTCTGTTTACAAGCAAGCAGCTCTCTTCTCTCCGTAGGTCTCGCTTTTGCTCTTGCCGTTTGTTTGTTCCTCTTTCTCCTACCTGTCTTGGTCTACTGTTTGTCTGTAACTCTCTCTTACTCTCTCCTCTGCGCTCTCTTCGTCATCTCTCTCATTCCTCTCTCTCTCTATCTCTCTCCTCTCTCTTCTCTCTCTCTCTCTCACTCTCTCTCTCTCTCTCATCTCTCTCGTCGAACTGCCTTCTCTCTCTCTCTCCCGCCTGAGCTCAATTATTGCGTAAGATTATGATCAACATTGCTTTACGGAAGCACAAAAAACACAGTTTGTCGAAGGCGCAGTATGGCGAAGACGACGTCGATCAAAAAATTTCGTCAGGGGTTTATGTGAGAGATTAATTGGTATTAGGTGGCCGCGGAATTTTGGGAACTTTTCTTCATGTTTGGCTTAAAGAACTAATGACGGGTGGATTAGTAATGCATATTATATATATATATATATATATAATATCTATATATATTACTATAATATATACTAATTAGCCTCCTGATGTATTATTATATAAATAGTAAAGTATATTATGAGTAGTGTATATGGGTTAAATATATATGCTATAATGTAAGTACATATATATAGCAGTATAGAATATAATATAAGGTGTAACTCACTATGCATATATAATATTAGAATAGTATATATATAGAATATAGGTAGTTATATTCACTGTGTGAGTGATAAGGTAACTACCAATATAGTATTAGCTATATGCCCATATTATATAGCATACCAGTAGAATAAGTATAATAATATTGATCTATATATATAATATTAGTAGTACTATATAGGGTATAGTAGTATATGTATTGTATAGTTTGTACTAGTGTTATATGTATATTATATAGGCGTGAACATATAATATATATATATATATATATATAATATATAGTATTATATATAGTATATTAGTATATATAGTATATATATAGACATTAGATATATGCATAGAATATGTATAAACCCCTCACATATACACTATACATAGAGTATTAAATAGATATTTATAGCTCCTACTTTAATGAATATATTATTTATATTATATTGTATATATATAGTATAACGTAGTATATGTATTATATCATATAGATAATATATTTATTTCACTATATTATATATATTATTAATATATATAACCTTTATATGTATTATATAAATATCATATATGATATAATATATATATATATATCCTTATATTATATATTATGTATATTATTTATATACATATATAATATATATATTATAAATAAATATATATAAAAGTATATATATTATATAAATGATATATATATATATGTAATATATTAATTTGTACATATACACTCCCACCGATACACACAAAGAAAATGCACGACACACAGCTCACAGCGCCACACACACATATTGCTAGCACAGATCATCACACACAACACACACACACAACACACAGCTCACACACGCACACACACACACCACACACATTTATATATATATATATTAATATATATATTTATATATATAGGATACTATATATATAGACTATGTATGTAATGTATGTTATACGTATATATCGTACAATACATTATATATTATAATAATTACGTATTATAAGTATATAATGAGTATATTATTTATATATATATATATTATATTATTAGTTCTAATATATATGTTGTATTATGTATATATATAATCTACAATCATATATATATATATATATATATATATATATATAATCCCTCACTCTATATATATATATATATATAATATTAATTAGCATCACACCACATATATAGTAGCTGCGTTTATTAACATAATAATGATTAAATAGATATACGTATATGTGTTGCACACAAATTACACACGTTGTGTCGGTGTGTAAATAGATATAGTGTATAGTAATGTGTAATGTGCGTTTTTTTTTTCTTTTTTTTGTCTCTGTTAGTCTCTCTGTCTCTCTTTTTCTCTTTCCCTCCCTCCCTCTCTCTCTCTCTCTCTGCGTTTGCATTACTTGCATGCATTTCTCTCCCACAAGCAAACGCCATCCAGCCAACAGAGCGCCAGACTGGAGCGTCGCCGTCTCCACTGGACGTCGAGAAAGTCTTTAAAAGTCTTTCTTCCCTAAAGTGCTACATTACCACCCTTAAATCTCCAGGGCGACTTTGTATCAGCAGAGGACTCTCTGGCGAAGATGTATAATTTAGGCAATTTACCAGGACCAGGACCCGGCTGGCGAGGGTTCGAGAGACTTGCAGAGGGAACGCACAGGGAGTTGCAGATCCTAGCTTTTATTCATTTTGTTTTCATTTTTTTTTTTGTGAACAGGTGGTTCGAAGGTGGAAATATAGTTTACCGTGCATTCTGCTGCTGCGAAATGCTGTTACGTGATTTCGGTGATACGGGAATAATCAAGGAAGTATTTTTTTTTTCGTTTTTCTCACGATTCATTGTAAATTCAAGACGTCGACGCAACCGGCGATCCGCAGATACCAATCGTGCGCTGAAGGTATGATAACGCTTATCATCGCCACGAGGACCTCCTGTGTGTTACGGCGCACTAGGGATAGTAAATGACCTGACCTCACGCCCGGTTAGGAGAGAAGTGGAGTCGTAAGGGTCGGACATCCCGCCCCGGGGTTCCCCTCGCACTGCGTCCCAGCCAGAAAATCTATTTGTTCTTCGTGGGCTTTTCTGTCATACTGTCAAAGGGTGAAACACTAAGATACGCAGTTTAGCTGCTTCTGCCAGTTAATGTAAACCTGTATCCACGTCGAGAGAAACTTTCATAGACGAAGGGGGGACGCAAGAAAAGAAAGAAAAAGAAAATTTATATATATAGACTATAGTGATACTAGGGATATAATGATATATATAAGTTATATATCTAAGATATACTAGTATATAATATGTATAGTATCAATATAATATACTTTATAGTATACTCAGAAGTACATAATTATAATTAGTTATAGTACCTTACATATAACATATATGCATAGTACTATAAATTATATAATTGAAATATGTAGGATTTTTTTTAGATAGGGTATAAATTTATAAGGTTTATAAAAGAATAATGTAAGTTTAAATAAAATAATAAACGGTGACCATACAGTAAGTATGGCACAAATATGTATACACAATATTAGTGTCACTATATTTATAATTATTCGTGAGAGTTAAAGTGAGAGTATAGGACCGGGTAGTGTTAGTAGACATACTATATATAATATATATATTTAGCGTATACCAGGGTCATCAGTGAGGGGTAGTTATAGGCGTATGATTATAATCTAAATATCATCATTTTATACATATAGGTATAAGTACTATTATATATATACTATACCTATATATGAGTATGTATATATATAGTATATTACTATATATATATTATATATATATAATTATATTATAGGATAATATATTATATACTATATATATATATATACACATAGCATACATACATATTATACTTGAATAATATATACCCTTATATTTGTTAAATATAATATAATGTAATATTTATTTTATTAATTATTATATAGTAATATATTAATTATATTATATATCATATATAATATATATATTATATTTAATATAGTATATATACTATATAATATATCCTGTAGCATTATATATGGTGATTTATAGGGTATATAACATATAATATATGCATATATATAATCAGTACACTAATATATATATTATATACTATTTTATATTAGGTGATTGTCTACCTATATACTACCTATATATATATATATATATATATAATAATATATGACACACCACACACACACACACACAGCATAACCACAGCTCACACATACACACACACACACAATGAAAGCACACACACAAACACACACACACATATATATATATATTTATATATATAATACTTATAATATATATATATAATATAAGTACAGTATAACTATATAATATATATACTATAATATATATAGTATATATATATATATATATATATAATATATAATATACTAGTGTATATATCTATATGGTAATTATGCATATTAAATATATAGTATATAATATGGTATATATATACTATAGTACGCTAATAATAATATAGTAGTCACTATATATATATATTTTATATGGTAGTATAGGATTATATAGGGTAGTATTAGGTAGTATATATATATGTATACCCTATAAGGCATGTATATGTATAACAACCCACACACCACACACAAATTTGTAGTATTTACCACAGCAAACACAATTCACAATCGCACACACAAGTGTCCCACATCACACATTTCAACACACCACCTTGTTTTTATAACTTCACACACACACAACACACACACAGCAACACTATCACACACATGAGTGATATAGGTTAGTGATAGTATATTATATAATATATATAATATATATAAGTATATACTATACTTAATACATGTCACAGGCACACACCACACCGACACACACATATATATACCTCTCACATAAATTTACATTTATATATACTAATATATATATATAATAATATATATATATTACTTATAGTTATTTCAAAGTAGGTATATATATATATAAAGTAAAAAGTAGGTATATTTATTATGCATTTTTCACACTACACAACGAGTGAGACAACATAATATATATTGAGTATAGGTGTAATATATACATTAATATATATATACTATATATATATATATATGTATATATATGGTTATGTAGTATATATACTTATATATATAGTATATATATAACATGATATATACATAATATATACATTATATATTTTATATTATATATAGATACATATATATAGGGTAATAGTATATATAGATATATATATATGTAATATCTAGCGGCTATATAATATACTATATATATAATATGTGTGTGTGTGTGTGTGTGTGGTTGTGTGTGTGTGTGTGTGTGTGTGTGTTGTGTGTGTGTCGTGGTGTGTGGTACATCTATGGAGGGTAATGTTATAGATTATCATATATATATATATAATGCACACACACACAACACTCGGCATCGCCACATCAGCATCTATACACTTTACAACAGCGTGGCAGGTCTTTTCGTGTTCATCCCAGACCACAAGCACAACGGACACACACACCCACCACAACACACACACACACACACACACCCACACATCGCAACACACACAAAACCACACACAACACAACACATTATATAATTATACAGGGGCGGTATAATACTATAGCTTTAGGTATTATTATATATAGTATCATATATAATATGAGTATATATATATATATATATATATATACGCACATATAATATATACGTTATAACATATTAAGTGAAAATATATATAGGTATATAATATAGTAGGTATATATATAATATATATAGATATGTATATAAATATATAGGTAGTATAGATAATTCATATATAGTATATATAATATTATAGGTGTGAGGTATACTATATATAATATATTATTATATATATAGTATTATATATATTTATATATATTATATTATAATTATATTATATATAATTAATTAACATACTTATATATAAGTATAATTGTATATAAATAGATACGAAATATATATAATGTATAACATAGTATAGAGTAAATATTAATATTATAGTATTATATTATATAACTACCATACATATATATAGTATATAGTTATATATAATAATATATATATATATATATATAGAGAGAGAGAGAAGAGAGAGAGAAGAGAGAG
>NW_020871070.1:256309-258809 GCF_003789085.1 Penaeus vannamei
CAAAGCCCTCATTCTTGATTTAAATTTGATAGACGTGTCATAGCATACTCTTAATCACAGAGCATATTTAATCCAAGTTATCACAAGCGTTTGATCATCTATGTATCGTGGATAAGTGGGAGAGGAGGCCCGTGTTTCCCTTGGTGTTCGGGTTTAACATTAATTTTCCTTTTCCTGTTTCGTTAAAGAGGTGAAATGTAAATGAAGGAATAATGATATAAGGATATCTTTTTATTTTTATTTATTTATTTATTTTTTAGTTGTTTGGTCATAGTGATTTAAAAAAAGTAATGAATAAAGATATATATATATATATATATATATATATATATATATATTATATATATATATATATATAGATGTTTTGATAAAGAGTAACGGAAGGAATAAAGATATGAGAATGTTTTTTCTTTAGTTGTTTGACTATAGAGATTAATAAAAAAAAATAATGAATAAAGATATAATTTGGTTTTCCTTTTCCTGTTTCGTTAAAGAGTAAAAAGTAAATGAAGGAATAAAGATATAAGATTTTTTTTCTTTAGTTGTTAGATTATAGAGATAAAAAAAAGTAATAAGATATATATTTTTTTCCCTTTAGATGTTTTGTTAAAGAGATAAAAAGTAAAGGAAGGAATAAAGATATGAGAATGTTTTTTCTTTAGTTGTTTGATTATAGAGATAAAAAAGAATAATGAATAATGATATAAAAATGTTTTTACCTTTAGATGTTTTGTTAAAGAGATAAAAAGTAAATGAAGGAATAAAGATATAAGAATGTTTTTTCTTTAGTTGTTTGATTATAGAGAAAAATAAAAAATTAATAGAGATATAATTTGGTTTTCCTTTTCCTGTTTCATTAAAGAGATAAAAAGTAAATTGAAGGAAAAAAGATATAAGAATATTTTTTCTTTAGTTGTTTGATTGCAGAGATAAAAAAAAAAAAGAATAAAGATATAAAAATGTTTTTCCTTTTCCTGTTTCGTTAAAGAGATAAAAAGTAAATGAGGGAATAAAGATATAGTAATATTTTTTCTTTAGTTGTTTAGTCATAGTGATTAAAGAAATGAATAAAGATTTCAAAATGTTTTTCCTTTAGATGTTTTGTTAAAGAGATAAAATGTAAATGAAGGAAGAAAGATATAAGAATGTTTTTTATTTAGTTGTTTGATTTTAAAAAAAGTAATGAATAATGACATAAAAATGTTTTTCCTTTAGGTGTTTTGTTAAAGAGATAAACAGTAAATGAAGGAATAAAGGTTTAAGAATATTTGTTGTTGTTGTTGTTTGGTCATTGAGGTTTTATAAATTAACCAATGAATAAAGATATAATTCGTTTTTCCTTTAACTGTTTTTGTCATAGAGATAAAAATAAACAGTTAATAGTATTAGTTTATGGGGCATATCGTACTTTTTATATTCTGTTTAATTAATGTTTCCAATATTTCTTGCATTTATCAGGTGCACAATCTTCTTTTTCTCTTTTTTTCTTTCTATATTATTTTCTTTCTTTCTTTCTCTTCCGTTTTCTTCTTACGTCCCCTCCCCACCCCCATCTTGTGCCCGCCCCCCATTTTCTCCTTACATCTATCAGGTGCACATTCTTCTTGTCTCTTCTTTTCTGTCTATATTATTTACTTTCCTTTCTTTCTCTTCCGTTTTCTTCTTACGTCCCCTCCCCACCCCCATCTACCCTTTTTTAATATCATACGCAGTTTTGCTCTAATATTTTTTTTCTGTTTATGCTTGTTATTCTAGCATTGCACTACCCGGAAGTAGATATTTTTCCAATTACATGCCTTTTATGATCAGAACTATATTTCCCTTTACAAAAAAGAAAAAAAAAAGATTATTATGTTCAGAGGTATATTTCCCTAACGAGAAGAAGGGGGGGGGGGGAGAGAAAAAAAAACAGGAATAAAATTAATGGAGAGAGATTAAAAGAAATAGCTTACAGTATTGTTTTTTTTTCTCCTTTTTTATATCTTCTTCACTGTAACGGCAATCCTTATATATATATATATATATATATATATATATATATATATATATATATATATATATATATATATATATATATATATATATATATATATATATATATATATATATATATATATATATTATATATATATATATATATATATATATATATATATATGCATTTCTATCTTTATATCTATTTATCTGTCTCTCTATCTATATACATATATGTGTATGTGTGCATATATATGTATGTGTGTGTGTGCGTGTACAGTATGCATGTATGTAAGTGTGTTTGTATGTATGAATGGTTCTATGCATACATGTATGTAGGTATATAGATAACACACACACACAAACACACATGTATTACACACCAGCATCACTCTTTCCCTCTCCACCTGCCTCACCTCTTAAATACTAAGGTAACTTACCTGTGTAATACGATGAACAGTATCACCTTAATGTTATACTCATCCTCATACCTGGTGGAATAACTGCATTCAGAATAGTTCCCCCT
>NW_020871070.1:292364-302364 GCF_003789085.1 Penaeus vannamei
TCTTACACACATACATCACCCCTCCCTCCCTCCCACTCCCTCCCTCTGCCTCTTCCTCCCCTCCATCTCTCTCCCTCTCCCTCCCCTCCCCCTCCTTCTCCAACTCTCTCCCTCCCTCTCCCCTCCTCCGTCTCCTTCTCCCTCTCCCTCTCCTCTCCCCTCCCTCTCCCTCTCCCTCCCTCTCCCTCTCCCCTCCTCCCTCTCCCTCTCCTTCTTCCTCTCCCTCTCCCACCTCTCCCTCTCCCCTTCTTCCTCTCCTCTCCCACCTTCTCCCTCTCCCTCGCCCCCTCTCCCTCTCCCTCGCCCCTCCTCAACTGTCAAGCCCAGTGGAACGAACTCCCGAAATAAGCGATTAGGGAGGCGATTCGGTCCGGCAAATTGCTCGTTATCCCTGCTTAAGAGGAAGAGATTGGGAGGAGGAAAAATTGAAAAGGATGGAAAACGAAAGAGAGAGGGGAGAGAGAGAGAGGGAGAGAGGGAGAGGGAGAGAGAAAGAGAGAGAGAGGCGTGGTGGTGAAGGAGAAGGAAGAGTGAGGGGGAAGGAGGGAAGGAGCGGGAGAGGGAGAGGGAGAAAAAGGAGAAGGGGAAGAAGAAGGAGGAGGAGGAGAGGGAGAGAAAGGGAAAGAAAGAAAAAAAAGGAAAAGAGAGAAATTCATTCAAGACGAAGCAAAAACCTTCCTACACACACACACACACACACACACACACACACACACACACACACACACACACACACACACACACACACACACACACACACACACACACACACACACACACACACACACACACTCTCTCTCTCTCTCGCGCATACATTCCTACATACTTACACGCCCGTCCGTCCCAACCTGCAGGATAAAGCGATCTAATTTCCCCCCCAAAACGAATTCCCTTACGGAGGTCGGCCTTTCACCCCGCAGGACCAGCGCGGACCTTTGTGTGGCTGTTGGGTCGCGTGGGGGGGGAGGGGGAGGGTATTTGTTTTTATTTGTTTGTTATTGTTTTTTTTTGTTCTGGTCCTTGTTTGTGTGTGTTGTGTGTGTGTGTGTGTGTGTGTGTGTGTGTGTGTGTGTGTGTGTGTGTGTGTGTGTGTGTGTGTGTGTGTGTGTGTGTGTGTGTGTGTGTGTGTGTGTGTGTGTGTGTGTGTGTGTGTGTGTATGTATGTATATGTATGTGCATGTAGATAGGTAGCTAGATGGATCGGTGGATAGATAGATAGATAGATAGATAGATAGATAGATAGATATTCATTGATTTACAGAAAGTTTATATGAACGTATATAAATTCATGTGATTAGTTGTCTGAACCTAATGTGAATCAGAAAACGGAGTGAATCAGAAAACGGAGTGAGGTGCCTTTGATGCTAAAATGATAATAGTTTAATTGACTCCCATAAAAGTGAAATAAAACTTTTAATACTAGATTTCATGTCATAATCATCAGAGCGATTGAAGAGTCTAAATAACATCATTCGTTTATTGACACTTATTATTAAAACAAGCATTTCTTTCGTGGAATGATTTCTTTAAAAAATAATAAATAGGTAAATAAATAGATAAAATAAAAAGAATCAGAATATATAAATAAATAGATTAAAAATAATAAAAATGAATAGATAAATGAAATAAAAAGAATAAAAATAAATAGATAGATAAAATTAAAAGAATAAAAATAATTTAATGAATAAAATAAAAAGAATAAAAATAAATAAATAAATAAAATAAAAAGAATAAAAATAAATAAATAAATGACATAAAAAGAATAAAAATAAATAAATAAATAAAATAAAAAGAATAAGAATAAATAAATAAATAAAATAAAATGCCCAGTGCCCCCTCCTCCTTACCGCCTGGGCGAGGGAGAGAGAGCCATCGATACGAGAGGCATTTAATCAGTGCCGGAGTCACGTGTGCTTTTATTACCCCACGCGCACCCAAATTTGTATAGAGATTGACACTTGGGATGCGATGTCTGTCTGTCTGTTTGTCTGTCTCCCTATCCGTCTGTTTGTCTTGCCTATTTCTTTATCTGTCTCTGTCTGTCTGTCTTTCTGCCTCCCTATCCGTGTGTCTGTATCTATTTCTCTATTTATTTATCTGTCTGTCTGTCTCTCTGTGTATGTATAACTTTCATACGTATGCAAACACACACGCACTTAGAGAGATAGAGGGAAAGAGAGAAAGAAAGAGAGGTAATACAGACAGACAAACACAGAGACAGTGATACAGAAAGAGAGAGGGAAAGATACAAATAGAGAGACAGAGAAAGATACTGAAAGGGAGACGGAAAGATACAAAGAGAGAGAGACAAAGCAAGAAAGAAAAGGGAGAGATAGAAATAGAGAGAGAAAGATATAGAAAGAGAGAGGGAAAGATACATATAGAGAGAGACAGAGAAAGAAACAAAGAGAAAGGGAGAGATACAAATAGAGAGACAGAGAAAGAAACAAAGAGAAAGGGAGAGATACAAATAGAGAGAGAGACAGAGAAAGAAACAGAGAAAGGGAGAGATACAAATAGAGAGAGAGACAGAGAAAGAAACACAGAGAGGGAGAGATACAAATAGAGAGACAGAGAAAGAAACAGAGAGAAAGGGAGAGATACAAATAGAGAGACAGAGAAAGAAACAAAGAGAAAGGGAGAGATATAAATAGAGAGAGAGCCAGAGAAAGAAACACAGACAGGGAGAGATGCAAATAGAGAGAGGCAGAGAAAGATACACAGAGAGGGAGAGATACATATATATATAGAGAGAGAAAGAGAAAGAAAGAGAGAGAGAAAGATACATATATATATTTTGAGAGAAAGAAAGAGAGAGAAAGGAGGTAGGGAAGCACTCCACACTCGCGCACATCCACTCGGGTCGATTCTATTGATCTTCCCAACGCAAGACTGTGTGTGTGTGTGTGTGTCCGTCTTCGCTGACTACCTTTCCCTTCTAGAATTTTCGCTTTCTCCTCTTACTTTAGCGCTCTGTTTATTTATTTATTTTATTTATTTTGATGTTTTCAATTTGGTGAATATAGGTATGTACGTGTTCGTGTCCTTTCTCTCTTTCTTATTCATGTTCTTGCTTATTCCTCCTTTCTCATCGCCTTTGTCATCTCATTTTCTCCCTCACTTGTCGGTGTAATCCCCTGTATTATTAGGCGGGGTTACAGGCGTTTACATGCATTCATCCTCCCTCTTTCCTCTTCCTCCTCTCCCCCCTCCGTGTCATTGTCATCATCCCCTTGCCCCCTCCTCGTTCACGTCTTCTCTGCGTCCCTCCTCCTCCTCTTCCTCCCCTTTCTTCATCTCTTCTTTCTCTTCCTCCTCCCTTTTAACTTCTCTTCCTCCTTCTCGTCCTCTCTCGCCATCTCTTTCTCCTCCCCCTCTTCCTTCTCCTCCTCCTCCTTTTCCTTCTTTCTCCATTTCTCTCCTCCTCCTCCTCCTCCTCCTCCTCCTCCTCCTCCTCCTCCTCTCCTCTCTCTCTCTCTCTCTCTCTCTCTCTCTCTCTCTCTCTCTCTCTCTCTCTCTCTCTCTCTCTCTCTCTCTCTCTCTCTCTTCCATCTCCTCTCCCTTTAACATCTCCTCTTCCTCCTCTTTCCCCTCCTCCTATTCTTCCCCCTCCTCTTTTCCTTCCCCCTCGTCGTCGTCCTCCGCTTCTCCTTCCTCCCCACCCCCCTCCCCCCTTCCCTCCCTCTCCCTCTTACAGAACCGGTGGCCAGCTGGAGGGTATCGATTTATGCTAATTGTTGAGCATCGGAGAATGCTTGTCGTAAACACCAATTATTATCACTCCTATATTTGTTTCCTCGCGGTGGCCGAGCTGGTGGTGTTTTAATTGGAGATCGCCTTCGTAAATTTACCGAGGCGTAAACAAACGAGGTGTTGCTACTCGTGAATTTTATTTTCCTTTTTTTTTTTTTTTGTGTGTGTGGGGGGAGTGTAAGTGTAAGTATGCGTAAGTGTCTGTGTGTGTTTGTGTGTGTGGGGGGGTGGGGTGTAAGTGTAAGTATGCGTAAGTGTCTGTGTGTGTTTGTGTCTGTATTAGGGTACTTTGGAAAGGAAAAACAAGCCAGCGAGGCCAAGCAGTATCTCGTGGGAAGATCTCAATCAAAGTGATGTCCGCGCCATGTTGTTTTTTTTTTTCCCGCGTGTGAAATGTCGCAGGTTTACTTGGCTTGGGGAAGTAAACTAAACGGAAACATCTCAAGCAAAATCCGTAATTTTTTCGTGTCGCAGGATTTGTTTTTTTGAATAATAACGTCCGCCGAACTGTCTCTAGGTTAGGTTATTTTTAGAGGGTTACAGGCGTAAAGTTTGTATCATGAGCCAAACTTTTCGTCGCTTTCTGTTGTAAACAAATTGTGAATGTTCTGTATATATTCAAGATTATTTATTTATTTATTTATTGTGGAAGGAAATTAGGGTTAGGGAAAGAAGGATAAAGAAATAAGGGTGCGAAAAGTAACTAGAAATTAAAACAGCTAAGAAAACGAGGTTGGCAAAAGGTGATCAATGAACCTCAACGCTTGAAAATAAACACCAGGACGAGGAGGTTAATCCAGATGGACGAGGAACCAACTCTGTTTATTTGTTTATATATTCGTTTATTATTTGTTCATTTAATTTTTGAGCTTTTAGTTAACATTTCTTTCCTTGTCTTACGGCTTAGGATGCAAAGCTTCCTTTTAACAGTTATAGGAAATATTTCTTAACTTGCCTCCCCGCCATTCTCCCATAACAAAAAGAGAAGATATTAAAAAAAAAAAAATTCAGAGGTTGGGATACGAAAAAAATGTGAAGAAAACAATAGCAAGAATATTTCTTTTTTTTCGGCCGAAGAAGGAAGGGAAAAAATATAGGTATTAAAAAATATAAGAAAAGCTAAAAGATATATCGGATTTTTTTTTCTTCATCTTTTTTTCTCGTCTTCAGAGAAAAGGAATCCGAGAGAAGCAGCTTTTTCTCTTATCTCCCCGGGAGCGCTAAGATGCTCCCCAGGGGATCTTCGCCCCCCCCCCCACCCCCCTCTCTCTACATCTCCCCCCCCTGCTTCTCCCCTCCCCTGGGCCCGTCATCGCTCCCTGAAGAGCTGATAAAAGGAATAATAACGGTGGTTGTTTAGAGATAGAAAGAATCAGAGGTGGTGGTTACCCTTTTCGGAAGGATAATTGTCTTATTTGATTGTGGCTGTTGTTGTGAATGTTTATTTTTGTTTTTGTTTGTTGTGGATTTTGAGATTTGTTTGCGTCTGTTTCGTAATTTTTTCGATTATTTTTTTTTATAGATTTATGTATTTCTGAACATATTTTCTTTCTCTCTCTCTCTCTCTCTCTCTCTCTCTCTCTCTCTCTCTCTCTCTCTCTCTCTCTCTCTCTCTCTCTCTCTCTCTCTCTCTCTCTCTCTCTCTCTCTCTCTCTCTTTTATTCTTGCGTCCGTCCTTTTATTTATTTTTTTCCCATTTTTTTTATTCTTTTTTTTTTTTTCTTTCTTTCTTTCTACCGCCGCCCACCGGTCGCCCATTGCCAGGCCTTGCGATGACACAGATGATGACACATGGGCGGCTGGAGAGGCCCAAGAGAGGGGATGGGGCTAGGGAGGGGGAGGGTAAGGAAGGGGTTGGGGAGGAGAGGGGATGGGGAGAGAGAGGCCATGGGGAAAGAGTTGGGGAAAGGGAGGGGTAAGGGGAAGAGGCTGGGGGAGGGGAGGGGCAGCGGGGGAGGGGGAAGGTGTTGGGGAAAGGGAGGGGAAGGGCAAGAGGCTGGCAAAGGGGAGGGCTAAGGGAAGAAAGGGTCAGCAGGGGAGTGGACGAGGGAGGGGAGAGGCCATGGGGAAGGAGTTGGGAAAGGGAGGGAGAAGGGGAAGAGGCTGGCAGAGGGGAGGGCTAAGGAAGGGAGGGGCAGCGGGGGAGTGGATGAGGGAGGGGAAGGTGTTGGGAAAAGCAGGGGAAGGTCAAGAGGCTGGGGAGGGAGGGGGGCAAGGGCTGGGGAGGGAGGGCGGTGGGGAGGGCAAGGGCAAGAGGCTGGGGGAGGGCTGGGGGAGGGGAGGGCAAGGCAAGAGGCTGGGGGAGGGGAGGGGCGCAAGGGCAAGAGGCTGGGGGAGGGGAGGGGCAAGGGCAAGAGGCTGGGGAGGGGAGGGGCGGGGGGAGGGCAAGGGCAAGAGGGCTGGGGAAAGGGAGGGGTAAGAGGAAGAGGCTGAGGGAAGGGAGGGGTAGCAGGGGAGGGAGAGGCCATGGGGAAGGAGTTGGCGAAAGAGAGGGACAAGGGTAAGAGGCTGGGGGAGGGGAGGGGCGGTGGGAGGCAAGGGCAAGAGGCTGGGGGAGGGGAGGGGCGGTGGGAGGGCAAGGGCCTCGCGGTGCCGACGCGTCCACTCTCGGGCTTCCTCGGCGCCCTCCTCGGCCTCTCCCGCGACGCCTCCGACCTGTGACTTACGGTCAAACTTTGGACCCGAGATTAATTGCTGCCGCTGCCTCTTACGCCTCTCGCTGTCTCTCTCTCTCTCTCTTTTTTTTTTCTTTGTCTCTTTTATTCTCTCATTCTCTCTTTATCTCTCTATCTATCTGGCTATTTATCTATCTCCCTTTCTTTATCTCTATCTATCTCTCTTCCTCTCTTCTCTCTCCTTTCTTTTCATTTTTTCTCCCCTCCCCTTTTTTCCCTTTCCTCTTTCTTTTCTTCCTTTCTATCTCTATCATCATCACCAACTGTCCTTCCTCATCATCATCATCCCCATCTGTCCTTCCTCATCATCATCATCCCCATCTCCTCCCACCTCCGTCTCTCCCTCCTCCCTCCCTCCTTTTCCCCTCTCTTCTCTCTCTTCTTTTCTTCCTCCACCTCCATCTCTCTTTTTTCTCCTTTCCTTTTTCTTTTCTTCTTTTCTGTCTCCATCATTACCATCTTCCCTTCCTCACCATCATCTCCCTCCCTCCCTCACCTGCCCCATCCTCCCTTCCTCTCGCCGTTTCATCTTCGTTTATTCCCCCCCCCCCCTCGTCTCTCCGGTTTTCGCGGCGTGGCTAATGACAAAAGCGCAGCGCCGCCAAGTGTGATCAGAAGGCACGATTTCCTGATAAAAGATAAGAGATAAAAGAGAGAAAAGGACTTGTGTTTTTTTTTTTTTTTTTTTTTGATGTCGCAGCGAAAGGCCAAGCCGGGCCAAGGTGGCAGCGGCGGAGGAGGAGGAGGAGGTGGCGGTGGCGGGGGAAGCGATACAAATGGGCGGGGATCATCCGGTCTTAGGGCGGGCCTCAAAATGGGGGCTTTGGGGGAGGGGGAGGGAGGGAAGGGGAAGGGGAGGATATGTTGATGAGGAGAAGGGAGGGGAAGATGATGATAGAGAGGGGAAGGAGATGATGATGATAAGGAGGGAGGGGAAGGAGGAGATGATGGGAAGGAGGAGATGGAAATAGGAAGGGAAGGGGAGGAAGGGGTGATAGACTGACAGACAGACAGATGGGGAGAGAGAGATGGAGGGAGAGAGAGCTGGATGGAATAGGTGGATAGTAAGGGGAGAGGGAAAAGAAAAAAAAGGAAAAGTCTGAGAAAAGGGGAAGATGGAAAAAAATGGATAGTGGGGATAATGGAGAGAGGAATGATGGCGTAAAGAAAGAAGGAAGAGAAGAGGTGTGGAGAAGATAGGAGGAAGGTTGAAAATGCTTCAGATAACGCCACCAGAATTTTCTGCTCGTGCGGGGCTCTCTTGAAAGTTTTTTTTTCTTTTCTTTTCTGCTTTCTCTTTTTTTTTCTTGTTTTCTTTTTTTTTCTTTTCTTCTGCTTTCTTCTTTTTTTTCTTCTGTTTTCTTTTTTTCTTTGTTTTTTTTCATCATCTGCGTCGTCCTCCGCTGTGAGAGGGCGCCGCGCATCGCTCCTACTGCCGGGGCGATTCGAGGGGAAAACCTCTCCGTCGCCGTCCCCTCGCGACTGACCTCCCCGCGCGCGCCAGAGGTGTTGCGGAGGAGGGGAAGGGGAGGGAGCTCAGCATCCCTGCCACTCCGCACGCACGCACGCACGCACGCACGCACTCGCCCCTTCTTCCTACGGGGAGGGATCGCGGAGGGCACGGGGAGCAAGGGCCGAAATACGTGTAGTCAGAGAAGGAGAACTGGGGAAGGGAGGAGAAAGGTTAGCGGCACCGGATTCAAGGAAGATTGGATTGTGGAAGGAAGGCGGTGAGGAGAGGGCAAGGGGGTGGGAGGGGGAAGGGAAAGGCGGGGAAGGAGGCGGCGGCGCCCCACAGGACCCATCAGGGCGCCATCACGCTCCAGATTTACTCACGTATTGTGTCCGACGGCGTGCAAGGGAGGCGCGTGGGGAGGGGGTGGGTCGAGGGGGGTGGTGCTGGCCCAGCTGGTGACACTGGGCGGGGGAGGTGGGGAGGGGGGCAAGAGGGCAAGGAGCCGAGATATATCTGGGTGGTTAAATAGTATATTTAGTGTTGTGAGCATGTGGTGTTGGTGCGGCGGTGGTGAAAGGAGAGAGAGAGAGAGAGAGCGAGAGAGGGAGAGAGAAGGAAGGAGAGCGGAGTGGAGGCTACAGAACGAAGCAGGGGCTGAGGCAGGGGTGTGTGGTGATGCTGCCACTATTGATTATGAAGCAGGCGCGGAGGGGGGGGCGCTGGCGGGTGGCCGCGAGCGCCGAGCAGCACGGGCGCGATAATACTTCGGCACAGTCGCCACCCGCGCCGTTCAGCGACGGACGCGTCCCCGCCGTCATCGCCGTCGCCAGCGCCGCTTTAGCTTCCGAAAGAGTGATTTCGCGCGCGTGTGTGTGCGTGCGTGCGTGCGTGAGCGTCCCTCTCGACGCGTGTCCTGCAGGGCCGAGGGCGAGGCGAGCGGCCAGCCCGAGGCGCAGGAGGCACCGAACCGCCTTCTCCTCGACCAGTGCCAGTGACCGCGACGACGCCCGTGCTCCCCTGCGCTCGGCGACGCATCCTCACGGAATGTGCTCCTCCAGGGCTGCGAGTGCGCGCCGGGGGAGTGAGTGCAGCGAGTGAACGACGGCGAGGAAGGCCTCACCTACCTCACAGCCACCTCCTTCCTCCCGCCGCGTGTAGTGAGAGGCATGAGTGTGAGGGGGAGGGACGAGTCGGGCAGGGCGAGGTGTGAGGTGACCCCGCCACCCCCCCAGGTGCCCTCGCAGTGCCCCTGCGTGAGTGCCCGCAGCCACCCCGCCTCCCACCCGCCCACACAAACTGCCTTGTCCAAGACACCCTTGTTGGCCCGCCATGTAGGCCTACGACGCCGAGGCAACCTAACCAAGTCTTCCAGTTACGCATGTGATGTAGTTTAAGTCTCAAGCTGCGGCTTGCAACCAAGTCTTCCATTTTAGCCTTCCATGGTTACCGCTCGTCGCGACTCCGTGTTGTGCGGCGACCATCGTCTCCAAGTATAAGACGTGTGGCAAGATACCACTTCGTCTACTCCTGTTTAATATAGCTCAGTCAGCGTTATCATTAAGGAAGTGTGGTGTTGGTTTCGTGTCATCACACTGGTGGTGAAGGGAAATCGCGTTCATAGAGTCAAGAGGAACCAGGCTTGTTCTCAAGACTTCAAGACAGGCCAGGTGTGGCAAGAAGGCGTCTGCAGTACTCCAAGCACTAGGCAGTCCCGCCTCTCCCGACTACTGTCACCCGCCGTGCCACACGCTGGGCACAGGTGGTGCCGCCGAACGGTGCCCGCTCTCCGCCGAACGCCAAGGCCGACAGCGCGGCCGATACATTGGCAAGGCAGCGAAAAGACGAAGTCCTCAAGAGAAGAGAACAAGAGGAAGAGCACGACAGAATAAAGGTGCTCCTCTAAGCCCTCAGCGACGCCCGAGAGGGGACGCGAGAGAGGATCCCGAAGGGACGATCGGAACCTGACCCCAGCAGGCGGGTACAGCCTGCTTGCATGGCGACGCCCACGAGTGCCATGAGTACCGTGGGCGGGCAGGACGGCAAGAGCCCTTGCAGCAGCGGCAGTAGCGAGAGCAGAAGCAACTTGTCCGGGGGCGGCGGCCCCTGGGAACAGCTC
>NW_020871070.1:307364-314864 GCF_003789085.1 Penaeus vannamei
TGAGTGATTTCGGTGCTTATGTACGTACGTACATGTACTATGTTTACGTGTGCTCCGACTTACGTCAAAATTCGGGTTACGACGCCATCTTAGTAAAGGATCTCCGTCGTAAGTCCAGGACCCCCTGTATGTATGTACGTATGCATGTATTTATAATGTGCTCCCGTAGGTGTGTGTGTGTGTGTGTGTATGACACTGCGAAAAAAAGGGAAGACTGCTCTCCTAACCAGTAGACAAACAGACACACTAACGGAGAAAGAGTACACTAACCGGACGCAAAGTGATTGTTGTCAATACTCGAGCGATCTACCTCCATTCCGCCACACAGAGGAGGCGGTCGAGATATACGCGTATTTTAAGGTTACACCAATTTGCGCCAATCTGTTCCTCTTTTTGAAGGAGAAGTTCTAGAGCGTGCTGCTCTTTCGCTTCTTTGTTTTCCTCTTCCTCCTTGGACGCATCCCGTCTCATCTCTATCCGTAATATCTTCTTATCTTGGGAAGTGAATCTTTCCTTCGGGGTTTCTTATATCCCTTATTATGTCGGTCGCTTGTGTGGACGTCGGGCGCGTCCTTTCTCTGGGTTCGCCGCGCTGTCTCTGGGTCTTGTCAACCTTTTTTTTTTTTTTCGTCTCCTCATTTCCTTCCTTCTTTTCTTTTTGTTTCTTTTTCTTGTCTCCTTTTCTTTTGTGTGTCGTAACGTGCATTTCATTTATATGGATCATATTTCAGCCGTGAAGGATGGTATTGGAGCGGTGCGTGCTGTCGAGTCTGTTGGGTGAGAGTGTATAGGCCTGTGTGCTAGGACTGGGCGTAGTGGCTTGGTGGTGGGTTGAGTTCTTGTTTGAGTTTGTGTGGTTTCTGGTGCTTGCGTGTTGATGGTGTGCGGTCTCGTTATTTATGGTGTTGTATTGAGGCTTGTGGTTTGGTATTAGGTGATTATCGTTGAGATGCAGTGTTGGATGGATTGTTTTGGTTGAGTTGAGGTTGGGTTAGTGTTGGCGCGTTAGGTTGTAGTTTTGGGCTTGAATCTCCATATTTGTGTAGGCGAGCGCCCGCTGGATTGGGTTAGAGTGTCCCGTTTTGACGTGGTATTTTAGGTGTGTGGTGGTCTTGGGGTTGGATTTGGGCTTGTGATCTGCGTCTTGATTTGGTTGTATTTTGAGTGCCTATTCTGTCAGTCTCGCTACTGTAGGTTCTGTGACTGGTGGGTATTTCTTGGGTCTGTTTGCTTGAACTGCGTGCATTGTTTTGGATTTGAAGGTGCTTCTATGGTTGGTATAATTCTGGCGCTTGTGCTTTGATGGATTTATCCGAATTGTCTCTCATTATTCTTCCTTGATTACTTATTAGCAATAGCTATTAGTTTACTTATTTCTTTGACTCTTTTTTTTGTCCTCACTTTTTCAAAACACTCTTATTCCGTCTCTGCAAGATTTCTTACTGTCATAAATAATAAATAAAAATATGCGTTTTAAATGTGTCTCTCTCTCTGACCGTTTTTGCCATATAATTATATATATATATTATCAATATACATTTACCTCCGTCCCAATTCACCATCCTCGTCGCCATACAAGATTAACTATCAACGCGTATATTTTTCTTCCGAGAAATCTTGCATGGCGCTGTTCTATTTTTCTCACACTTTACAGCATATGTCCTATCTTTGGTCTACCTGCTGTCCCATTATGTATTTATTCAGTAATGTCCCAAGATAAGTCATCTCCTCTGGTACTTCTGCGGTATTCACTTCTCTAATCGACGTCTATTCCACTTACTTCTTCTTTCTCTTTTAATTAGAGATGATTCATTTTCTATAGTATTAACTTCGCTGATCCGTTAAAATCACGAAGTCACAGAAATACGACTTGTGAATATGTTTCTTTCTGTCTCTATAATATCTATTTCTCTTCTTCTTTACTGTCACAGATGGCGTCGCGTTACGTAATTCCGCTCTCTCGTCCCTTTTCGCGCTGCACCGTCCGGAGGCTGATTGTGGAATACCCGCGCATTAAAACCGATTACTCCTTGACCGTTCAAGACGAAAATAAGTCTTTCGCTGCCTATATCGACTCTAGATTCTGGTCGTTCTTGTTAAGCTCTTGGCTCTGCGTCTCTTGTCTACACGTTCCACTTGCTTTTATTCCATTATCTATTGTGGTTTTCGTGATTTCTTTATTATATTTTTTGAACTATTGTATATTCCTCATTTTGTGGTTGTCGTGTTGTTTTACGTTCTGCCATTTCGTCATTATTACTATTATTACAACACAGTATACTTCTATATCCGCATCACGTTGCTACGCAATCGTCAATCTACACCAATTTATCACGCACAACCTATCAAGTCATCATTCCCGCCTCCTTGCTCACAACCATCACTTATAGTTTATTATGTTCACACTACACACATCTATTAAACTAGCGAGCTACTCTCTCACTACACACACACAACTACCAGGCATCATTCTACTCCACGTTCTTCTCTTACGTTTACATATCATTTCGCTTTTCTCTTTCCTGAGCTTACTACCATCTATCACATCACATTCACCCACTACATCATACCATCGATAGTCACACCTATCATTTCGATCCCCATGCATGGGTGTCAAATGTGTGGATCTCTCTGGCTTCTGATCACTGTTTCACATCTTCGCGTTGCTACTAGTTTTTTTGGCCACCACTCAACAATAGCTTACAGTGAATTACGCTCTCAATCTCTTTCGTCGACCCTCCTGTAACCTTTTTTTTCCTCTTCTCGACTCTGTCGAAATTCGATGCCTCCAATGTCGTATGTCTGTCACTCTGACATCATCACGAAAGCCTCGTCCTCCTTGCTCTTGTCAGTTGTGCTGGGAAGTACATCCTACACATGTAAGCGTCGAGGCCTCCATGTGCCAGGAGCAGGAACAGTATACCGACCTGGTCTGTGTCACTAATGCGCACTATTCCTTCGGCGGTCTATCCTATCGGAGTACTTTGTGGAGGGGTCGTCCTTGACGCCCAACCCGCAAGGATCAAGGGAGGAAAGTGGGCGGGCCGCTCGCCGAGAAAACCTCGAAGGCTCCCGTTGCTCGAGGGCACTGGTCCGGCCGGTAGGTCGGAAGAGGTAACGGCTGGGTGCTATCGACCCCTCCTCTCCCCTCGCCCGGAGCGGTGCGTGCGCGAAGAAAGGCACAAAGAAAGGACAAGAAAAGAAAAGAATCGAAGTTAGGAGCATGCGCGTCGACATGTTCTGCTTTCTGAGTGTACATATACTTGATTGATTCTCGATCTGCTCACTTTTTTCTGTCTCCTCTTTTCTCCTTCTCTCTCTCTTTCTCTCCTTTCCTTCTTCTCTTCTCTTCTTCTCTCTTCTTCTTCATTTTCTTTTCTCTTTTCCATCCTTCTCTCTCTTCTTCTCCTTTCTGCTCTTCTCTCTCCCCTTTCTCTCTTTCTTTCTTCCTTTTTCCTCTTCTCGCCTCTCCCCTTTCTCCTTCCTCTCCCCGCCTCTCTCTCTCGCTCTTCCCGTCTCCTTCTCTTCTCTTTCTTCTCTCACTCTTCCTTCCATTCCCTTCTCTCTCACCTTCTCCCCTCCTCTCTCTCCCCTCTCTTTCTCCATCTCTCCTCTCTCTTCCTCTCATTCCTTTCACCTTTCTTTCTTCAGCCTCCTCTCTTCCACTCTCTCTTTCTCTTTCTCTCCTCATCTTCTCTCTTCCTTCTCTCTTCTCTTCTCTTCTCCCTTTTCTCCCTTCTTTCCCTTCTTCTCATTCTCCCTCCCTCTTTCTCCACTCCCCTTCCTCCTTGCTCTGTCCTCCTCTCTCTTCACTTCTCTCTTTTCTTCCCTCTCTCCCTACCCCTTTCTTCTTCTCTCTCCTTTTTCTATCCCTCCCCCGCCCTTCCCCCATCTCCTCTCTCCTTCTCCTCCTCTCTGCTCTTTCTCCTCCTCTCTCTTCTTTCTTCCTCCCGTCGCTCCTCCCCTCTTCCTCTCTCTTTACTTCGCTTTCTCTCCTCCTTCCTTCTCTCTCTCTCTTCCTTCCTTCTTTCATCTCTTCTCTCTCCCTCGCCCTCATCCCCCACCCTCTCTTTCTCGTTTCTCTCCTCCTTCGTCTCTCCCTTTCTCTTCCTCTCCTTCTCTTTTCCTATCCATATACATTCAACTCTCAAACTACAACTCTTCAACAAAGACCGCAGTTATAGATTTTTTTCTTTTTCTTTTTCTCTCTTTAAATTCTTCCTTCTTTTTTATTATTATTTTTTCTTTTATAAATTTCTTCGCCGGCTGACTCTTTCATGTCGTAATTTTTTTTTAGATTGGGATTTTTATTCTTTCCCCCCCCTTTTTTTTTCTTTCCATTTTCTATTCTTCTTTTTTTTTTCAATTTCCTTCTTCTTATCTTTTTTTTTCCGGCTCTTGAATCTTCCTTGAAACGAGTTCCATAATCAGGCAAAGGTTCAATTGGATATTCCGAGACTTTTTTTTTTTTTTTTTTTTTCGGTACACTGTTAGAATATTCGCGATGGTCTATACTATGAAGAAGCCCTGATTTTGTAATAGGAATCAAATTAAATTTTTTGTGAATTTTCTCGATGGATATAAACACATCACACATCTCTCCCACTAACGCTCACCACACACACATACAGACACACACGAACACACCAATCACACATACACACCATATACCATTCACACATATCCATTTAAAACCAAACAATAACAACAAACACATCCAGACCACACACATATACCACTACCATCAAGCCACACTACCACAAACTACCACAGACAAACACATACCAACATTCTCTCTTCTCATCACTCACACATATACTACCAAACACACACACACATCCAACATCAGCCACCATCTGTTCTGCCTCATCCCGAACTCTCGTCCACTACTCATTCTCTCTATCTCTTTCTTCTCTCACGCTCGTTTCGCTCTCCTCTCCACCTTATCTACACTCTTCTCACATCTTTCTCTCATCTTTCTTCAGTCCTCTCTTTCGCTCATCCTCCACTACCACACATTCTCGATCTCTCTCGTCACACAGCACCTCGCTCTCTTCACACACACACATCATCGTCTCTCTCTATCTTCTCACATGGAATCACACACACACACAAAACACATAACCCACACCACCTCACTCTCAGGCACCACACATATGTGCACAACACACACACACGCACACCACACGCGACACCTTACATCGTATCTCTATTACCCTGACATAATCTATCATCTTTAATATCCTAATATCTATATCTTATCATTCAACCTATTGCGCTCTACATCTACTATTTCTTATATATCCTATTTCCCATCATGCATATGTGCAGCTTATAACTGCTCACATTCATAATCTAACGTCTATAATTCTATATATCCATCCACATCCATATCTCTATCTATTACTCTTTTTCCCTCTTTCGTATCAACGCCTATATCTATAGCTATATATCTCTATGCATATCCATATCTGTATCCTAAATCTATATCTATTTTATTTTCATCCACTTCCATATCTTTAGCCATATCTCTTATCTATATCATCTATCTTCAATATTTAATATACATCTATCCACATCCATACTTGTATCTAAAATCTATATCTATATATCTATCCATATCCATCTCTGTATCTAAATCTATATCTGTACATCTAATCCAACATCCCATATCTGTACTACATCTCTCTTCATATCTACTTCAATATCTATATCTATATCTATCCACATCCATATCTGTATCTAAATCTATAATCTATATATCTAACCATATCCACACTCATCAAACTAATCTATATGTCAATTCTATCCATATCTATAATCATATATCTCTCTTCATATCTACTTCATATCTATATCTATATCTATCCATATCCAACATCTATCTAAACCCATGTACAATATACAATATATATTATATATATATATATATATATATATAATATATATATATATATATATATATATATTATATATATATATATCCATATCTGTATCTATATATCTATTAATATCTAACTTCTATATCTATATCTATATTCTAATCTACCTCACACGCACAAACACACTCTAGTATGAACCAGTTCCCTCTGCCGCTCTTGTGAAATGGAAGCGTTTAAAAGGGCTTTCGTTTTCCCTAAGGTAGAATTAGCTTAATTAATCACAAACGTTAATGGAGGTTTGCCAATCACTAATTGCTATAATTTCGTCATTGGGAATACTTTTATTGCGGAAAAGCCGACATGCGAACTTTATAAGCGGTCAATTTGGTGTACTTGTGTATTCATATGGTGTGTATGTATGTGCGTATTTGTATAATCTATGAATAGAAATGATGTAGACATGTATGTATATTCACGTAGTATACACATATAGTATGTATGGATTTATAAATAAGGGAGAAGGCGAAATAAAAAGAAGAAAAAAGATAATAGATAGTAGATAGAGGGAATAAAAAATGAAATGAGAAAAAAAAATGTGATTGTGCATTTATGAATAAAAGAGAATTAAAACAAAATGGATCAACAGAGGAAAGGTGATGATGGTGGGAAATAGATAGATGAAAAGATGGAAATCATAGTTTTAAAAAATGTGACTGAGAGAAAGTATAAATGGTGTAAGTAAATTCTCGGTAATGATTTAAATTTAAATGTTTTTTCCACATTTTTGCTCTTTCTCTCTCCTACGCTCATTTTTATCTCAGTCTCTCTATGTCTTTTTTCTCACTTCTCTTTACTTCTCGCACTTTCTCGACCTTTCTTGCCCCTTCTCTTCCTCTTGTTCTTCATGTAGCTCCTCCTCGTTCTTCCTCTTGGCACTCCTCCACCACAACGCACCATCATCACCACGCACCACCTCTTCCTCTTCCCATTCCTCCACTTCGCTCCTTCTCTCCTTCCACCTCCACCTCCCCTATGTCCTTTCCCCTTCTCCTCCCTTCCCCCTACCTCCCTCCCTCCTTTCTTCCCGCCTCCCTCACCATCCGCCCCCCTCCCATCCTTCCATCCGCCCCTTCTCCCGACCTCCCATCCTCCTTCCCCTCCGGCCCTCCTCCGCCCTTCCTTCCCGTCCGTCCGGCCCCAGCCTCCCTCCCTCCCATCCCTCTCTTCCTCCCAAGAGTCACGTGACCCGACAAAAACCGAGTAATATTGTCCACCAAGAAACCGTTCCTCGGTAAGGGTCCAGCACAACGTTTTATAGATATCATTGCCCACACTTCCAGAGACGAGTAAACGTTTTGTGTCCGTTTCTCGCGACAAAAGGAAATCCTTTTCTTTGCCTTTGATGCGAAATGGTGGAGTTTTTTCTTTTTGTTAATTGGGGGGGGGGGGGGTAGGGTGGGAGAGGGGATAGAAAGGGGGGGGGAGTAGAGGGGAGAGGAGAGGGGAGAAGGGAAGGAGGGAAGGTGAGGGGGAGGGATAGGGTGGAAGAAGGGAAGTAGGAGAGGGATAGGAAAAGGGGTGAGGAGAGGGGATAGGAGTGGGGGAGAGGGGATAGGAA
>NW_020871070.1:318643-341143 GCF_003789085.1 Penaeus vannamei
TTAAAAATCATTTACACACATCAGGAGCTCTTAAGCTTTTCAATATCACATTGTGATCGTGGTATTGGTGATTTAACTTTTCTTCGCTGCATATTCCCACAGCTCATTAAAAATCATACTCTAATGCATGATAACTAAAAGAACAAAGTAATTAAAACTTCATTTCCATCAGTATGTACCCCTAAGGATGTGATGTGTTGTCATTGTGATTGTATTACATATATGAAACATATATACTGTATATTTACAAAGTGTTTTATCTCCAACTGGTGAAATACTAAGTACACACTAATGACGTGATATCTTCTTATTTTTTCCTTGCCAAGTCTTTCCTTTACCAGGGTAATAAGCAAGGTAAAACACACGGCTCAACATCAGTGTTTGACATTATTCCCAAGTGACTAAGCATTCAATTACCGTCAGAATATTTTAGTACCGACAAAGACAGACAGTTTGGTCCCTCAGTGTTTTGCTTCGGTTATTGTGGAAGCATTAATCTCAGCTTTGAAGTTAATGTTCCTGTTGGCTCTCTTTCTTGGTTATTTTTATTTATGAAATGTCATAGCATTTTGTGAAGTTTGTGTTTTTTTTATTTTTTATTTATTTATTTATTTTTTTTACATCAATTTTTGCAGTAGTAAAGACAGACAGAAAGAAAAAGAAAGAATTAGGAAATGAAGGAAAAACAATAAAGTTTCTTGTTTATCATTCATTTCCGAGTTAAAAAAGACTCATTTCCAGAACTATAGAATGTTCTGAGAGTACAGTAGTTTGGAAGTCCTTCCCAATAACCAAGCAGTGTCAGTCATTGAATGCAGTTACGTAACAAAGGTAATTGCACAGTGTAAAGTCCCGTAAGATGATGGTAAGTTCAGGGGCTTAACCTCCTCTGCATGACTTGGCAGATGGACAGAGTGGTACCACTGTGGTTTTCTTTGTATTACAGTTATTTATTTACATTGATTTTTTTTTTCCATTTTCTTTTTCTTAGTATTGCTTGATTGAGTTATTGATATAAGATCACAAAGTCATTGTATACTCACATCCTTGAGCTGCATTACCTCTCTGTCCATAAGTTGTTTTTTAGTTATGTCTTATGTTCTAGAGATATCTCTTTTACTCTCCTAAGTATAGCATGATTCTATGAGAAAGAAATGACAGACTTCCATCACACTTGGGCTACATTATTGATACTATCATCATTTTATTTTTAACCTTTTTATATTCCTCTTAAAAGAAGTAAAAAGAAAGAAAGAAGAAAGATTTTTTGGTGATAGCAAATCACAAGCAATTTTTTTTTCTCTTCTTCTTTTCAGCAGTGTGTGTAAAAGAGAAAGTGTGTATTTTATTTAAATATTTTCATAGAATCATGTTTTGTTTTATTTTATATTTTTTGTTTTTATTTATTTTTGAAGCATAGTTATAGGACCATTGTTAGATCATTATATAACTTGAAGAATCCTGTATTGTTGATAAATTTTCTTTCACGTTGACATTTCATCAAATTCACATGACCCCAAATTTCAAGAGTTAACATTAAGTAGGTTCACTCATTACTGTTGTTGGTGTATGAGCGCGTATCTGCAAAAAGAGTGTGCACACGTGTGTACCTGAGTGTGCATGTTTTGCTTGTTCAATGAGTGTGCTTGGATATTGCTCTCAGAAGGTGAGTATGAAGAATATTTTGATCCTGTGTACTTTCTTGGCGGTAACTTCTACTCTGTCATTTTACAGGAGCGAGTCACCTAAGCGCAAGAAGCGAGACAAGAAGAAGAAAAAGGAAAAGTCAAAGAGGCGCCATCGCTCCTCGTCCACCTCCTCCTCAAGTTCATCGTCCTCCTCCTCCTCGTCATCGAGCTCTGACTCTGATAGGTGAGGCCTGGAATCAAGCAGGGAATATGATCCTCCTATTCTTTTTAATGCATATATATGTCAATAGGTAGATAGATAGATATAGATATGTATTAAAAGTATTCCTTTCTTGTTATATGTGTATGTCATTTAGGAATTATAATAGTTTACCTGACAATCTTTACTGTTTTTCCACCAAATAGTGCCATAAGGAGCAAGTCCAGCAAGCGCAGGCGTTCGCGCAGTCCCGCAGCTCAAAGGGACTCATCAGAGTCTCGGCGCAAGGTATGTTGTCTGTTATACATGTCGTCCACATGGCTGTCAGCTTGATAATGGTTAGTGCCATGTGGGCTACAAGGATTTATGGATGGACATGAGAGGCAGCATAAACTAAGGCTCGGCTTACAGTACTCTGAGTTTGATCTTTTTGTAAACATTGTAGCGTTTCAAAAAAAAAAAAAAAAAAAAAAAAAAAAAAAAAAAAAAAAAAAAAAAAAAAAAATCAAGCCTGGCATAAGCCTGCAGGCCCCAGGCCCTTCTGGCAAATCAAATGTCAACCCAAATTATAGGTCAGAAGTACCCTGTAGTGAGTGATGTTTTTTAAAACTAAATAAGTAGATGTTAATAATGGCAAATTTTGTCTTGAGATTACATTATGTTAGAATAAGATGATTTATATCTTAATGAAGGTTTACTTACCAAAGCTATTAGTGGCTGCGAGGTAAGCCAGGATTTTTATATTATAAATTATGCATCAGTTGCTTTCTCACAAAAGTTAGATTTATGTTTACATTTTCATTAAATGCTCTTTTGATTTATATTGTATATTTGAAAACGACTATATTCATTCTATAGGTGATATTATTTTTGAAACTTATTTGAATAAAATATATATATTTTTATATATATATATATCTTCAGCTAAGTGTAAATACAGTTTTTATTAAATATGGTAGACATGATTAAACTTTAATTTTTATGTTTTATCTTGAGTGTAATCGAGTGATTGGTAGTTGCCATGATAGAGTAGCTGTGGTTAAACTGTTATTATTATTATCATACCATGCACCCTTGTAGGAGTGGGGCGCGCGAAGTAAGTATGGCAGCAAGTGGGTGCTGCGCTGGTGCTCTCCTGTGGGGTGTGATATTTTGGGGGAGGGGAAGGGAGGATGCAGAAGGGGAGGGGGAGATGCAGCTAGGGCCAAGGGGGGGTGTAAAGACGACCCAAAACACACAGGGTCAGATCACGGCAAAACTTGTCTGAGAAATTTGTTTGTCTAAGGGCAGTGGGGGGGGGGGGTTATTAATGTACTGTTTGCATTACAGGTACATTTACTCTTATGTGGAAAACTTGAGCAGACAGAACTCAAAGTATAATTGTACACAGATAAAGAATAAACCTACATTACTTAAATATAGTATCACAGGAACAAATATTTAATATTCACACACCAATACACTCACAATTGCATGCACAGGCACACACCCACACATGTGCACGTGCACACACACACACACACACACACACACACACACACACACACACACACACACACACACACACACACACACACACACACACACACACACACACACACACACACACACACACACCACACACAATACATCACATGCACAGCACACAGCCACACATGTGCACATGCACACACACACACACACACACACACACACACACACACACACACACACACACACACACACACACACACACACACACACACACACACACACACACACACACACATACACACATACACATAAAAACACACACATTTACAAACACACACATTTACAAACACACACATGCAAAACACACACAACATACATGCAAACACACACACACATACATGCAAACACACACACACACAACATTCACACACACACACACATTCAAAGACACACACACACCACACAAAGACACACACACACACATGCAAAGACACACACACACACATGCAACACACACACACACACACACATGCAAACACACACACATGAACACACACACACACATGCAACACACACACACATGCAAACACGCACACACACATGCAAACACACACATACACATGCAAATACGCACACACATGCAAACACACATACACATGCAAACATACACATGCAAACGCATGCACACACACACACACACACACACACACAACACACACACACACACACACACACACACACACACACACACACACACACACACACACACACACACACACACACACACACACACAATACACTCACAATTGCATGCACAGCACACAGCCACACATGTGCACATGCACACACACACACACACACACACACACACACACACACACACACACACACACACACACACACACACACACACACACACACACACACACACACACACACACACACATACACACATACACAAACATACACATACACATAAAAACACACACATTTACAAACACACACATGCAAACACACACACATACATGCAAACACACACACACATACATGCAAACACACACAAACACACATCAAACACACACACACACACATTCAAAGACACACACACACACATGCAAAGACACACACACACATGCACACACACACACACACATGCAAACACACACACACACACATGCAAACACACACACACACACATGCAAACACACACACACACACATGCAAATACGCACACACATGCAAACACACATACACATGCAAACATACACATGGCATGACACACACACACACAACACACACACACACACACACACACACACACACACACACACACACACACACACACACACACACACACACACACACACACACATACACACACATATACACACATACATACAAACATACATACACAAACATACAAACATACACATACACATAAAAACATATGTACATATAAAAACATATGTACACATAAAAACATATGTACACATAAAAACATATGTACACATAAAAACATATATACACATAAAAACACACACATTTACAATTATAGACATACAAATACACACATGAAAACTCACAGACATATAAACACACACACACACACACACACACACACACACACACACACACACACACACACACACACACACACACACACACACACACACACACACACACACACACACACACATACAAACATACACATGCACATAAAAACATATGTACACATAAAATCATACACATAAAAATGCATACATTTACAAACACACATACAAACACACATGCAAACACGCAGACACACAAACACACACACACAAATACACACAAACACACAAAGTAAAAAAAAAAAAAAAGAAAAAAATGTAAAGGCATGGACTCCATTTAATTTCTCAGACAAGTTAGCTTGAGCATGAGCCCGTGTTTACACTTTATGCGTTGGATCCTTGCACACTGAGCTTCTGTATATGTTCTGTTATTCTTCATCTCCCATTTTCTCTGTCTGTCTGTCTCTCTCTCTCTTTCTCTGTCTCTCTGTCTCTCTCATAGTAATTTGGTATGCAACCCATAGTGGTGTTCCCACCTACCCGTCCCTTCCTCCTGGGGGCGCAGACAAGATGTCACACGTGCTAAATTGTTCTCTAGAATTCTTACATACTAATATTTTTATGTTGTGGCAATGGGAAAAATCTTTATTCATGATGGTCTTTAAATGTTAATGTAAATATACCATTGTGATAAATGTTTGAATTGATGCATTTAACCTGACATAGATTGACAGATAGACAGACATGATAGATGGTTATGTGTATGATATATCAAGTATATTTCACATGAAGTTAGTATGTGACAAACACTCCATCTTTAGCATCATGTCCTGTAAGATAGAATTGTATTTTCAGGATGGGGAATCCCTTTTAAGAAGAAGTAGATAGTAAATTTTTGTTAGTGTGTGTTAGAGTAAACAGGTCTAGTTCATGTTTTTTGAGGTCATTCAAGGCCTGGCAGATTAACCTCTCACTAAGTTTATTCTGATTATGAACAAGAGTATTCTGCACTGTTCAGAAAGAACCTTTAGTTTGTAATATTGAATAAGTAGATTTGCTCCTTCATGGGTTAATCATTATCACAATTATAAATAGTTCAAGTAAAAGTTTGTCATATTGTTTGGATTTAGAAATGATTTTTCCCACTTCCATACATACATATACATATACAGGTCATGTATATGTGTATGTTTTTATTTTTTGTATATATGCCTGTGAGTATTTAATCAGATACACACTCACATATATACATTTACAAGACATCTTTCAATCTGATAATCAGTAATGTAATGTATCCTGACTAAAAGAAATGACATCTTGTCTCCAAGTTGTGCTACCCATGTATTTCTAATACACTTTATGGAGTGAATTAGATGACTGTAGAATGTATGGTTATTTCTAAATAATTTTAATGAATTTTTGAGATATATTTCCTTGACTATATATTCATCAATATTTTCTTGAAATTATAAGAATTAGAAGGTATGTGTTTTATTCTGTCACTTATGATCACATGTATGGGAAAGCTGACCACTTATTACATAAGTAGCACAGCAACATCACCTTGACCTATCACAGAGACAAGCCTTGTAAACAAAACAGCTTCATGACGAGCTGTGATGCTGGAAACTTGACAATAACCTATCACTAACATTCCATCCTTAATTCCATTGCTTTTGACCCTTAGTATTGTCACCTTGTTTAATGAATGGGGACAGTCATGGCAGTTCCACTTTCCCGTCTCATAAAGATTCCCTAGTGGCTGTGTTGGATGTCAGCTTTATGCAGGTTCGTGCCTCAGGGCCCTAATTGCTGTTCTCACTACTCTTCACAGAGAAGCAGAAGTCGTGAGAAGTCTCGCAAGAAACCACACCACCGCGCAGAGAGGTGAGGTTGCTGGTTCTGCAGCGATACTACCTACGTTGATGAAGGATATTTCAGTATCTTTATTTTTTTTTATTATCTTTTAAAATTAATGCACTGACCACATTCTGTTCTATATAAATGGCTGATATTTAAGAAGCAGCATAAAAAGGGAAGTAATAGCCTACTTGATGTTCTATTTTACTGTCCAATTTACCTGATTTTGTATTTATTTGTAGTAGTATGATTTTGTTTGAACATTATTGTTTTATTTCTTCTCTAAGAAGCCATATAATTTCCAGAAGAGAGCTTTGTACACTAGTATTTTATTTGTTTTTTCTTTGACTATGGTTTTCTATGAAACCGATTAAGTTTAGTCTTTAGATAGTACCATTTTATTTTCTTTGTATCATTAGTTTTAAAAAGGAAATACATATTTTTCTTTCCATTTTTTTTTCTTTCTTTTTATTTTTATTTGTAATATTTCTCTAGATTTTGTACTGTTTAGTGAATAAAGATTTGATGTACTCTCTTTTTTTCCTTTTTATTTACTCCTCTAGATACACACATTTGAATTTACTTGCTTTCTAGTTATTGAAAAAAAAAGTATTTTATATGTCAGAAGTGCTGACAGATGCTGTCAAGTCCTGTAATGTGAGATGGTATTTTCTATGCTTGTTCAGCTCACCAGAGGCTCAGCGATCTCGCTCCAAGAAGCAGCACAGCTCAGACGTTGAATCATCTCCAGACCATCGTTCTGCGCGACACCAAGATGTCCAACCTTCCAACCAACAGACATCCAGAGACAGTCCTAGAGATGGAACGAGGGGGAGAGAAGGCCAGAAAGAGAAGGAATGGGATAAAAAGAAGGAGAGTGTGTGTAGCACCTCAGGTTTGTCTGAGGGTGATCAGGGTCAAGCTAGGACAAAAAGAAAAAGTAGAAGTAGAAGTAGGACCGCAAGTGGAGATCAGAAGCAAACCTCACCGAGAGGGCCAGCAGCTTTGCAAGTACCTATTGCAAGTCAGGAGCCTGAGGTCTCGGAGAAAGCTACTAAGCCAGAGGTCTATTGCAATGAGAGATCAAACAGCCGTGACTTGAGTTATTCCCCCATACAGCGTGAACCGCAGAGATATGTGATAGGCACAGACCCACAGAAGGTGAGGTCAGGGTCCCGCTCCATGAGCAAGTCGCCAAAGAGATTGAATGTTAGAGAAAGCCCTTCATGTGGGTCAATACCTTTGCCAAAAGTGGGTAGTCCAAGTAAAGTGGGATTAGGAGATAAAAGTAGCCCAAAATGGAATCAGAGTCAGGCAGTGTCTAAGGTCTTAGAAACCAATGATGTCCTGAGAAGACCAGGTGAACTGGTCAGTGTCCGGGCCATTGGATCGCAGGAGTTACCAAGACTTCCACAAAATGGACGGCACACAGGACGACCTTCTGCAAGCAAATCACCAGCACCTCACACAAGGTAGATAGATAAAAAATTTCTCTATCTTCTGTCCTGTATTGCTTAATCTGCTGATGGACAAATCCTAATCTGATTATTACAATTATTTCAAAATGGATTATCACAATACTTCCAGTGGGGTGACAGCAGCTTCACCAACCCACAGCAGGTACTCCCGAAGCTCCAGCAGAGGGAGATCATCTTCACGTAGCACTCGCAGCTCACGTTCTCCGTCTTCATCAAGGTCCCGTTCACCATCGCCACGCTCACGGTCACCTACTTCTCGCTCGAGATCCCCAAGGTAATGAAGCTTCTTACATGGCTTAGTGATATTTGTACTTAAAGGGGGCACCTGACTGAGAAAAAAAAAATTATTAGGATATTACCATGGTATTTATAATAAAAGTAAGGGACACGATAAATATCAATACTAGAATAGAAAACTTGATCAGTAACCTTTTTGTTTTTCACCCCTTTTACCCTTCTAGGAAAAAAAAATTATTTAATTAATTTACTTATGTTTATGGAATATGAATTTTCATAAGAAGAAAAAAAAATCTAAGGGTAATACATACAAAACAACATAGATTCAGTCAAAAAGCCCAGGATGTGTGAATTTTCATCAAAATTAGTTAGAAAATAAAGAAGCAATGAAAGTATAAAACTTATTTTTTGAGATACAGGGGTCTAAAGTATTCACAGATTTTAAACTCCTGTTTAATGAACCTCAAATAAGGGATATCATCATATGTCTTCTATTTATATGATTATTATATTAACAGACTGAAATACTATTTATTGATATTTATATTGAACTGACTTCTCAGAATCATAGGGTTATATTCAAATGGATGGGGTTAATCCTCAGTACAAAACTAAGAAAAATATTGATTAATAGACAGGTTTTAGACTGTCAAATCTCATAAACAACTGTAGAAAGGGTATCACTCCCCCCACTTCCCCATTTTTGTCATCTCAGACTGATGCTTCCCTTAAGTGCAAAGTGAGCTGTAATCTTTGGATGATCACATTCCGTGGTTAATACATTTGCATGTTTGTGTGTATATAGAATGCATACAAAAACAGACAAAAAGTTAAGTATCCAATCCCTTGTAGGTCTCGTTCTCCACATTCCCGGTCTAGATCACACTCCCGTTCAAGATCCCGTTCCCTGAGATCACACTCAAGATCTCGGTCCTATACAAGGTCACGGTCTCGCTCGAGGTCCAGATCAAGAAGAAGTAGGTCCAGGTCTCGATCACGATCCTATGGTCACTACAGCAGATCAGCCTCGCGTTCAAGATCCAGAACGAGGACCAGGTCCCGTTCGAGGTCACTCTCTATCCCAAGGAGGAGAGGGTCCCCTTCCTTTCTTGACAAGAGAAGGATAACAAGGTGAGTAATACTTGGAATGAAGATGCCTGTACCTAAAATGCCAGAGAATTATAAGTTTGTCTCTCCCTATGTTCATCTTTAAAAGAAAATATGCTTCATACAGTACTGCACATCAGTGTTTGTATATGCATCCATTCTGTATTGTATTCTGTGTTATTTTATTTAATGTATATTTTGTAGGATTGCAAGTTGCCACATTAGTATCAGTGTATTATTTTTATGTTATATTTGATACTCTTTGTTATGCATCATTTTTAGTAATTAGTAAAGAATTCTATTTTTAATTTTTTCCACATTTAAGATAGAGCATTCTTTTCTTTAGGAATGTGAATATTATATTTATTGGTGCGTCAAATTTAAACACTTCATTCAATACTGGAAATGCTCATTATAAATGCTCTATGAGAAAGTAAAGACCCACATTTTGCTCATGTGTCAGTGATGTATTTTATTATTTTTCTTCCCCCAGGAAATTGATTAATAAATAGTAGTCGCCATGAGTGCTTCAGATTATAACAATTGTTTATGGTCCTAATGAATGAAAATATTAACTACTTGGTAAAAAATACATATAACTGCTCTTGGAAGTAAGTAGAATAAATAAAGATATGAATTGGCTTAAAGCACTTGAATATGTCATTCAGAGGAACACAGTTCAGCTGTGTTCTTCTTTTTACACAGGAGAATATTGTTTAATTACCATTAATTTCACATATCCACATAAAGATACAGAAATTACATTTGATATATTTTTTAGTTCATTATTTGTAATTGCTTTCCTTTTTGTTTCTTTTTTATTGTACTCTTATTTTGTATTGTTTTCTTCTGATAGATCAATGTTTCAACCTTTTTGTTTTTATTATAGTATTTTCTGTTTTTCCTGCATATGCAAAAAGATTATTTTGTAGCACACAAATTGCACAAATTGCACCTTATTAGCACCTTACGTTTTTATGACTATGTTTTACGTTGAACTATTTTTGCATGTTTGCTCGAGATGCAAAGTTATTATTTTATATGATTTTTATTTAACAGTATTGATTGATTGATGGTGACATGTATTATTCACTGAATACAGGGTAAGTAACATTTCGCTCTGTTTTTAATTTCATGTTACTTTTAAGTGTACTTGTCTGTGGCTCACCTCTTTTCACTTGGTCTATTGTAACAAGAAAATTAACAGCATATTCCAGAGTGATTTCTTTTAGTGTTATCTAGACCTGCATCATCATATATATTTTGTTATGTAGGCTTATTCATTTATAGACATCATAACTTGAATTTCATTGACTAACATTGGCTTGGGAAGAATGGCTTTTACTTTGCAGTTGCTTTTTCCATTTTCCTTTTTTACTTCAACTGCTACTAACGTTTGTATCAGTATTAAGAAATAGACTAAGGAAAAGAAAAAGAAAAACTTTTGCTCTTGTTTTGCACTTTGGGGTATTCACAAAAAGAATGTCATGATTCTTGAAAACAAAACACTAACATCACTAACACAACTAACCTTACTAACAAACAAAACAGCGCAAGGAAGCGACCAGTGCCCTACCATCGGCCAACTCCCCCCCCTTCCCCATCTTCTTCCGAATCATCTTGGTGGTCTCGCAGCCGTAGCCGCACTCGGAGCAGATCCTGGAGCCGTACGCGTTCTCCCTCCTATAGTAGGTAATCAAGAAACAAAGCTCCTGTTACACACTCTTCAGCTGAAAAGAAAGAAGGAAGAAGTCCAAATCCGACCGCGACACAGCTAGGTTGAGAGCTTACAACATTCCCATATCAATGCAATATTAATTCTTGGTATAAGATGCATGTGTTATTTTTGTTAGCTCTTATTTGGAGGTTAGAAATTTGTCAGAAGTTATTGAGAATATTAATAACTGTTTTATAACCTTGTAAAAAGTGTATAGGAGGATATATTACAATGCTTTCACAATTATATCAATTATATCCTCATATACGATAAATGTATATAAAACTTGATATACAAAGCATTATGGCAAAGTCTGTTAACTCCTGAATACTTTATTTTACAAGAAGTAAGAGGAATCAAAATATCAAATTAATTTGGTAAAGATAGAAATTGTGAAATTATTAGGGTTTTGTAAAAACTGTTGTACCTACAATAGGAGAGAAAACTATAAAAATTGGGAGCCTTTGCTTTTGTCAGTGTGGTAACTTGCTTCTCATTGATGAGAAATTGCTCTGGTTAGTAACACTTTGTCCTCACCACCTTGTTTCTATACAAATTCTTGTATGGGTAAGTTTCCACAGTTGGTAGATTCGTCTTCTTAAACAAAAGCTTGTTCTCAGCATTCATTTGAGGATGTGAAAACTGAAGTGCTTGATAGATAGAATACTCATGCATTTGAGGTCTCCTTTTAGAAATGCATCAATATTTTTTAACCTTTCAATATATTAATTGCCAAAAAGTTATTACATTCCAAGCATGATATGGATAGAAGTCCTCAAAGTTTGGGTGATAACCATTTTTTTCTAGTATGTATCATGCATAGTAACACTGTTTTTTAAGTTCTCTGCTTATGGACTCTGATGTTTGTAAAGCAGTCAAGGGAAAAAAAGTAAAAAAACAACAACAACAAAAAGGAATGTTATCGTGATACAAACAACATTTACAACAATATTTGAATTGATGTCAGATGCCTTCAGTATTTTTCACCCATGGCTTTGAATAATAGAAGAACACTTCACTCAGTTAATGTGACTGGTTAGTGTATCTTCGTACCTGGTAGTCAGCATTTTCCTACAATATGTAACTGGTCACACTGCTGATGTTCAGTACTGAATTTAAGTGAACCTTGCAGTATTCATTTACACAGAACTTTATAATTTACTGTATGTTATGATATTGAAAGGCAATTGAATAGATAATTGTTGATATATTTGTTCTAGTCATAATAGGAAATCTAGTGTAGTGCCAGACAAACTAGTCATGTATTGAAAATGCAAACTAGTCATGGAATATTGCTCAATGCAATTTGTGCTGTTGAAAAAGTTTTTTGGGCAAATTATTATTGAACTATGTAATTCATTTTTATGAATACAAAAAAAGCATTTTTGAAAATATGACAAGCTAAATATTTGTTGTTTATTGATAATGCTTCTGTTGAATAAGTGGTAACTAGTACAGAATCCTGTTCAACTACAAATACTTATCCAAGAATACTCAGCAAATAACTTGGTGCAATATTTGTATAGCATTAGGTATTGAGATTTAATAGATTATGTATGATAAATTATTTATGAGATTCTGCCATGTGATGTTAGAACTCATGTCTTATTACAATGGCCCTAATACTTCTGATAGGAACTAAAACCAAAGCATATTTGTACTTAATTATTTATCTGCTTGTGATTTACTTCTTATTTATTAATGTTTCCTTTGTAACTTCTGTTGCTTTCCTCTTATTTATGATCTAGTCTAAGGTATATTTAATTAATTTAGTACTCTGTTTAACTCTTATGTACTTAAATATGAATATTCCAAACAGTATGCATACCACAATAGCTGTTTACAACTGATGAGTTGAGAACTTTTGTTACTTTTGTATATTTTAGGAACATGTCCAACAGAGGAAAGTTAATGGTACCAATGCACACTCATATGATTAATGCAAACAATTGTGATTTTAATTTTGTATTTTACCTTATTATCAAAATTAAATTCTACAGTTGGACATTTTCCTGTATATGATGTTTAGATTGTGTACAAAAACTATATTTTCCATTTTCTGGTCAATTAACAGTTTGATATGTAATATATGTATATTTTGTGGTCACAGTGTAATTTAACTGTCTAGTCATCTACTTAAAACAACAGTGACTGTGAATTGTCTGTTGCAATCTATTTATTATGATTATCTATAGAGAACATTATATTTGTTTTTACTGCAGTACCAAATGTGAATAAGCCTTTCCAAATTTTATAAGGAGTAAGTGCTTTTACTGCTGTTCACCTTCTAAGTTTTGGATGTACCTGCACACTTCAAAAGCCGAAGTCCTCCCCAACCTGTTCACTTGTTCTGTGTTGCTCTATTATACATGATCTAAAGCCTTGTATGACTTCATTACATCTCCTGGGGCTGCATCAAATCACTAAGAATTCTTTTATGTATAAGCAAAAGGCTATAAAGAAAATAAACCAAATATGTTCACTCTTAATTGAAGCTCATAATCAAGGACGCATGGCTGGCTGTAGGTATTAACTATTGTAAAGTGCTTGAAACTCCCCAGTGTTCTTTTACAGGTGCAATACAAATGGCATGTTACTTAAATTATTTTAATAAATGGCTTTTGCTTAATTGTACAAACATGAGGAGAATTTTTTGTGCAAGTGCAGTGATAGTGCAACTTAACTAAAGCCTACCATTTTTAGTGGTTCTACAGGACAATAATTGTTTTATGTTAGTGAATATTTGTAATATACAAGAGCAGTTTTAAAATTCATGACCTTACAAAGTGTCTTTTTCCTTCAACTTTTTACTGGTATCATATCCAGCATCATTGATATTTACATAGAACGTGTACAAAAATCGAGATTTTCTCAGACAGTGCAACTTTTAAAATTATTTTTACAAGGTAGCATCAGTTAAATTATAATGAGAAGAGCAATTCTGCCAAACATGTTTATATTTTCAAGTTTAATAAGGTTTCAATACATCTGTACATTTTATTGGTTATGAAAAGCCTTAGAGGCCTAGAATTATTAACAATTATCTGGAACAAATCATTTTGTATTGAAAGCTACTTAGAAATACTTAAATATTTTTACTATTGCTCTTTTCTAATGCAGCAAAGTATTAGCTAGTCATTCCTGTTGATTTCTATTCGTTATGATCCTTTTATTGTTGATAACTTTGCTTTGCATTTATATTCACCAAAAACGATGAAAGAAGAAAAGAACCATTGCTAATATTCTAGTCACTGTTTTTTCTTCGTATGCACTTTGCACATTGGTCATCAATACTCTAGTCTGATTTACAATTAATTTAAATGTCTTCTATTGAGGCATAATTGCCTCAGTAACCAAAAGGCAAATTAGCCTTTTAATCTTTCTTCTATAGGTGCAATAATTCCAAAACAATCAACTTTTTACCATCATTACAAAAAAGAAGCTCTTGGGTGATTTTTTTTTTCTAAGCATTTTATTCCCCCGAGGGACCTGGGTCTTGGGTCTCTCTGCAGGCACCTTTGTCTCCTCCCTGCCACATTTGGAATGTTTGTGGTGTCATATGCAACTCTTGAGCTGTCCTCCAAAGGTCAGCTCATTGGGCATGTTTGGCCAGTATGGTGTACCCCTCATGTAGAACTGTGTGATTTCAATAGCAAATAGACAATTACACTGAACAGTTTAAAAAGTGGTTTTCATTGAAGTCCTTACTTAGAAATTCCTCTCGAATGTCTGAATAACTCCAGGAGTCATTTTTTCTATAAGATGATGTTAATGCTATTATTTTACATTGATACTCTCAAAGAATATGTACCATGTCATATGTTTAGTTTAGCCATCTGTATATGAATGAATATTGAATAGATTTCAAGAAGTAAACAATGATCTAGAAAGACAAATTATACTTAACAAAATGAATTTGACATAGGTCTTCATACAATATGCAGAGATAACATCTAAAATTAATACACAAGGTTAGGCCTATATAACACATGCATAGATAACATGTAAAATCAATATCCAAGTTTAGGCCCATATACTATGTATGAATAACATCTGAAATCAATACCAAAGTTTGTTTATGACTGCAAAGAAACTCTTAAAAACTCTCAATCCCTAGCCTCACATTCAAAAAGTTATGCAACCGAAAGATTAAAATGTTATTGGTTATCAAAACTCACATCCACTTCCGTTGTTTCCCAAAAAAGATATTAAAACAAAGTTAGATTCTGAAATATACAATGAGACTTGTTACTACAAGTAAACACATTTTTATTAGAAATATATTGTTTTCATTACAAACATTCAGACGAATTCAGTGTAATCATAACATCAACAAGTTTGACAATAAATATATTCATTATCTGCACTAGTAATGCTTTGAAACTAAAGAGTAGAATAAGGTTAAAAGCAACAAGCATGAGAGTGCATCGACTACAAAAATATTCACTAAGCCAGTGACAGTGGTTGTTTATATTGACAAGAGGTTGCAAATTCATTCAATATAGTAATAAACATTTTCTATGATAATGGTCAACAATGACCTATAGATAGTTAAATACTGTATGACCTAGAAAAAGAATGAAAGCAGACCAAAAGTACACAAACTCAAAACATATACGCCAAAGTATCCTCACATATATGAATATGGTTCCAGCATATGTGCATACCTTTGTTGCTGTGGGTGGGGGGTATAAGAGACAGACTAAGATCCAGTGTTGGGGACCTCCCCTCAGCCCTTTGCACGGTTATTTCTTCTTCCCATTCCTTTTCATTCTCTTTTCCAATCCCTTCTCCACTTTCGGAAATGTGGAAGCGGTATTGACAGGATAAAAGGCCAGCATTGGGTCAGTCCAGAAAAGCCTCAGGGAGCCATGGGCACTGTATTCCTGTTTTGTTTTCTATCCCATACCCCTTAAGGGGACCCCAAGGGGGGGGGTGAACCGTTTCTCTTTCCCAAATACTCTATGCTTACGTCAATAAGGGTTTAAACCTTTATTGAAGGCATTGAGGCTTGCCTCTATCAACTAGCCCGTTACATGACCTGACCCCTGGCTCTACTTTGATCACAACCTGGAATACTGCTACTACTTCCCCCTCCTCGATACCTACCTTAAGCTTAATCCATTCTAAAGCACTCATCCAAGTCATTGCCCAACCTTTAGAAAATTCAATTTTCTCCCAACATCCTCTATTGTGTCCTTATCCTCCACAGTCTTCTTAATATCAATTCCCTCCCATATCACTACTCTGCATACCTATTGTCCACCTCCCCATAGTACTAATCTCATTCTAAACCGCCCCTCTTCCTCCCGTCCTCATCCTTCAACTACTTCCACCACAACAAATCTTTTAAATACTCTCAGTTCGGCTAAGCGGATTTTTGAGATTCCGCGACAGTTTCTTACTCTTGACTATTAGGGGTGTCGTTTCAGCTCGCTCTTGGGGTTAAATTAGCGAAAAATGTGAGCTATTCTAGGGGCATTTTCAGCTATAGCCACACCTATGCAGTATATTTGATGTGGTTCTTGGAAGAGGCAAGCCGGACTAAGTTTCCTTCCGCAGCCGTTCCGATCGTCCACACTGTCACCGTTACATCTGTTCCTAACTCATGGATAAGCTAACCTGACTAACCTCACCGGCAAACCTATTTCTGTCAAACCTCCCTAAATACTTGTACCAGAACTGTCTCCATCTCCCCGGCCGATTGCCCTGTCTACGGGCAGAACTGATTGGATTGTGGAAACCCGTTTCCCTGCCTCGTTGATTATGATGCAGTACAGCTCTACGCAATTCCTCCCCAATATTGCCAAGAACATTTTCTGTAGACATGATCTCCCCTTGAGGTCTACCTTAGTGAAGAGTCCAGCCCTGCACCCCACCCCTCTGCTCCATCTACACCAACCCCCTTCCTTCCCAATTATCCCTTCCGCTCTTTCCTGGAAAAACAGACTCCCTTTTGCCAGAACAGTGCCCTTCCCGGACCGCCCCCCACCCCACCCAAAACACACACACACACCTGACAGTCTTCCAGAAACATTCCCCTAATCCTTTGTCTCATTCCCCGAATTCTTACCTCTCCTCCGAGAACCATTTTTACCCTCATTACTCGTTGACGGTTTCACAATAGCTCTTCTACACCGAACTATTCGCGATTTCTGTTCTGACAGACCTGTATCTTCCAGTTAATCTAATCGTCCTTAACCCCCCACTCCCTTTTCCCCTTTTATTAATCGCTGTCTTACTCCCATTTACTCACTGTCCTTGCCTCTTTCAATACCATACTATACTAAAGTGCTCTACGACTCTTGACGTAACGCATTTTAATCATTAACTTCTTAACCCTCCCCCTTATTCGTTTCGCTATTATACCTACCCACAGCGCTAAATGACCTTTGACGTTTTAAGCAATAACCGTCAGCCATATATGCATACTGGCAAAAACTATCAAGGCTCGGAACAGTCCTCTAGATCGATGGTTTTCGAGGGAGGTAACAGCGGACTCACAAGGTAAAGAAAACTCAGAAAAAAACAGCATCTGAAGAATGAGTTGGTCTTGATTTACCACATTTTCTTTGTATATCGTAGCTGCTAATCATAAGCATAATCTATATCTTTTATGCGAGTTTCCATTCATTTTCCAGTAAACGAGCTTTTGATATATGCAAAAATGAACAAATTTTATCCTATAATCAACTGTTTCTCTGAAGTTGGATACATAGCACTGAAATCACCCACAGCTAGTGTTAAATCCAAAATAAACATTTAGGCAACAATTTCAGATCAAAACAAAAAAGTTTCTATCCCTTAGACCATGTAGGATATTCATTAATTTCAGCCGGCGTGCATTTTTTGTAATAAAAAGAGACTTAAATGTCTGAGTGAAATCCTCTATTTTTGACAACATAATGGACATCATTACGCTATGTAATCCCTTAACTTTACGCTACAACCTAACAGTATCCTTCCTATATCTCGATTCTTTTATCTTATTTTATTATCAGTTATTACTATCATTTTATACATCCAGTCTTCTTGCTTCCTTCTTAACATCTTTATTTTGACAACACATTCTTTAAAACTCACTCGATATTCCAAGTGTCGTGGCATGGGGGTAGCCGCAACCCCGGAGTATGGTAGCGTGGGCAAGGTCTATAAAAGTACTTATATACAAGGTCTATATAAGTACTTATATAGACCTTGAGCGTGGGGGCGCAAGCGGTATTCGGAAGCGCCAGGGGCTCGGGAGATCAAGGCTGCAATATGGTAAATAGCAAATATCCACACATCGAGATGGCTTGAGGAAAAGGCACAAACATAGCAACTTCATAAAAATAGATTTATTACATTAAAAAATACTCAAATAAGGGAAAAAGTATTATATAAAGCATTAAAAGAATTAAAGAGTAAAATAGAAGCCAAACAATAACACGAATATAAGAAAATATGAATAAAATATAACCCAAAAGGCTCCAAAGAGAGGTGTAGCTGCTGCGAACGCCGGCTGGAGACTGCGCAGTGGCTCGGCGGTCTCCGCGTTCACCACCTTGCCCAGGCAAACGGCTAACTACCTAACAACCTGTCAACCAGTGGCTCACTCGTTCTGTCTCTCTTCATCTTTTCTATTTGTGATTTATCTTTGCTGTGATGTTTCATGTATGGCATTAAAGGATATAGAACAGCGACACTCCATTATGGCCCGACAACACAGCCAGGAAAGGGCAAGCGAGACCTGGGAAAATGGGGAGGAGCCATGCTCCGCGGTGAAGGTATCACCACACATATACAACACTTTCGTTCATTTTCCTTTAACGATGCTTCTATTAATTATATACTCGGTAGTAACCGTCTCTATATATCTACAATTTCCCGCTTTTCCATCCCTACTCAGCGTTTCTTTTACTTTTTTGTTTCTCAGTTTTCTCCTTGTTTTCCGTATCACAGTCTCCCTTTCTCTCGCTTTCCGTAGACCTCCTCCAAGAAGTTTTTATTAGCGGACTGTCCTAACATATCGACATACAAAGTATAGGGAAGAAAAATGCGTGAAAACCACACACACACACACAAAAAAAAAAAACGCTTAAAATCGGCTAATGAAACTACGGACGCATCCGCCGTCTTTGAGTCAACAGACTGACTCTCTCATATTAACTTGATGTTGCAGTAAACCATTTTTATATAAAGCGCAAGCACAATCAGCTTTGTATCCGTCAGCGTAACACGTACACATCGCCTATAGCTTCAAGGTATTCCTTTGCCGTCGCTAACGCAGTTTGTTACAAAACGCACTTAGGTACAGTTTTTTTTACGGTAAACTTGTAAAGTGCACAATCAGTGATGATTTTTTTTCCATGGGGGAATGGATCGACCTTTTGGTATTTTACTGATGGGGACGTTAAGTTTTGTAATATTCATATAGATTTTGTGTATTAGAAAACGCTCGTGTGTCTGATTAGCCTCGTCTGCTTGCGTGATTTTATGTTCCAGCTGTTTTTGGAAATATGTGAGATACAAGGGTTCCCTAAAAACTTTGGTCCTAAATAAAATGCAAATATATATTATTCTATCAAATATTGATGGAAAGATTAGTTCTGATTTCATGTTCACTATCCTTGCTGTTCTCGGTGCGCCGAGGATAATCCTAATAACTTCATTTTGTACTATCTCCAAACTATTTATTTCTGAGTCCTTATACTGCAATAAGTGCAGTGCATAGTAGTCTACAACTCTTATAAATGCCACGTAAAACAATCTAGCGAGCTTAACATTAATGCCATGTCACTTTCCGACAAGGACTTTCAGCGGTTTCAATCTCTCCCAGAGTCTCTTCTTCAGAGAAGTGATCAGGTCTGCATCATTTACGTTCATCCCGAGATATTAATACTTATGACACATGTCAAGCTCCTGGTTTCCTATGTAAAATGTGGGTTGGGGTACAATACCCGGGTTGAGAGCCATTGTTTTCTCAGCAGAGATGACTAATCCACACTCATGAGCCCTTGATGTGAGTTCGAGAATTCTTTGCATTCTTTCATATGATGCTCTGACACATGTCCCCATTTGTGCAAAATTGGACCAGCTGTCACTTTTACCTGATAATACATATTGCCGTTATGTGGAATGTGCTTAATGTACATATGCACAGGGTAGTCTATTTTAGTGGTGGGTATCCTAATTTCTAATCAATATTACACCCAAACAAAAAAGATTACCTCTCCAGTTTTTCATATGTTGTTGGGTGGAACATGTTAGGCTACAGTTTCCATTGAAAATTATGGCAAAGTCAACTGTCCCATATTGGTCAAAAGGTTATGGAAACTAAAATCACTCAAAAGATAATACAAATGTCATGTTATTCCCTATGATTTTCCCTTTACAAATATATTTCATTTTAGAAAATCGGACCAGTAGTTATAGAATTATAGGAATTTGAAATTTGGCGGTCACGCCCATTTTCGCGAGTGTAAAAAATGGCGATTTCTCGAGTACCGTCTGTCCGAGTGAGCTAAAATTTGGGAATTTGGTTTTCTGGCTAGGAATTACACGAATATGCATTCTCATCAAATTTGGAAGGGTTGAGGTCTAAAATGTTTTATGTGTGAACTGACAAGGAATGACCCAAAGGAAAAAGAGGAAGAGGAGGGGGAGTAGGAAGATGAAGATGATGATGATGATGAAGATGAAGAAGAAAAGGGGGAGGGGGACGAAAAAGAAGGGTAAGAATAATACTAAGAGGATTGATATTGACATGGCAGTCCCATCCTTTCTTTCTTTCTTCCATTTCTCTCTCTCTCTCTCTCTTTCCCCTCCCTCTCTCTCTATCCCCTCCCTCTTTCACTCTCCTTCTCCCTTTCTCCCCCCTTCCCTCTCATATACATATACTGTATTTGACTGAAAAAGTTCCCCTGGTGCTACATGCAGTGAAGATCATAAAGGAGATTTTTTTCTATAATTTATTTACTTCATAAAAAAAGACTGGCTTTAATATTAACAACAATATGAAAAAATTAAGCTAATAACATAAAAGATACACTACAACCACAAATGTTTTAAACAAGTATATCAAGAAAGTATAGAAAAATAGTGTCATCACATTGTTTGAAATGAAATTACTCTAATCCTTCTTTCAAGTCAGTGAGATTCAGCATGTCAAGATTTCCTCTTCTTGCTTGTCCCTCTCTTTGAAGATTTTGTCTTTTTTCTGCGTTTACGTCCTCTTTTATTCGCCCCTGAGCCAACAGCCCCAGGAACTAGAGGCTTTTGTATTCTCTTGTTGAACTGGTTATGGTAATCGATGAGGGAATCAGTCTGTTCGCTAATTGGGACAAAATTCCTGCTCGGTGATGTTGGAATCTCATATTCTTCTTCTGATTCTGGAAATATCAAAGTGCTATTTTGAAAACTTGGTGTTGTAGGGTGTTCTTGTAAAGTACTGTTATCAGTTTAACCATCACAGAACAAGAAAAATAAACAAGAAAATATGTACAGGAGACTAATTTTGGCTATCATTTTCTTAGCCATTTAGGATATCTTTGAATTTCTTATTTATTATTACTTGTTTTAATATTTCCACATTCCAGTGAACTTTGCTTACAGAAAATCTGATTACATTAAATTTCTCTAATCAATAGATTCTTGAGATATTCTGAGAAATAACTCCAACAACAAAGTTAAAACAAATAAGCAAAGTTACATACAAACCTTCAGAGCTGCTTGAAACAGACGAATTAAGTTGGAGTTGAAGATCAACTTTCTTTTTTGTATTTACACTACAACCTTTGGGCGAGCCTGAAAATAATCAAATAGCATTTTCAGGATTGCTTGCTTATATATTCAAAATGCAGAAGGAAAACAGTGATCCTTACGATGTAGACTGAAGGGAAATTGCTTGTTATTTAGGAGGTGCATACTCATTTAGACAATAAATGCCAGTGCAGCTTTCGTGTGCAAAATGGAGATTCACTATGATGTGGAGAGAGTTTCAAAAAGGCTGAGGCTTAATTGGAAAAGAAAAGAGCAGTCCCCTGACTGAAGGGTACTTTTCTTTCCCAAAGTTTGACACAGAGTACATTTAATCTGAAAATTGAAACATTTTTTCTCTCAGTTCCATTCACTGCACATGATCTACATTATCTACTAAGCCTTTTTTCCCTTTGCTAATAATAATAATAATAAAAAAATTCCACTGATGTATTACCAAATCTTGGAAATGTTGGGATAACTGTAAAAGAGC
>NW_020871070.1:348541-371041 GCF_003789085.1 Penaeus vannamei
TGAATTTGACACACATCAGGAGCTCTTAAGCTTTTCAATATCACATTGTGATCGTGGTATTGGTGATTTAACTTTTCTTCGCTGCATATTCCCACAGCTCATTAAAAATCATACTCTAATGCATGATAACTAAAAGAACAAAGTAATTAAAACTTCATTTCCATCAGTATGTACCCCTAAGGATGTGATGTGTTGTCATTGTGATTGTATTACATATATGAAACATATATACTGTATATTTACAAAGTGTTTTATCTCCAACTGGTGAAATACTAAGTACACACTAATGACGTGATATCTTCTTATTTTTTCCTTGCCAAGTCTTTCCTTTACCAGGGTAATAAGCAAGGTAAAACACACGGCTCAACATCAGTGTTTGACATTATTCCCAAGTGACTAAGCATTCAATTACCGTCAGAATATTTTAGTACCGACAAAGACAGACAGTTTGGTCCCTCAGTGTTTTGCTTCGGTTATTGTGGAAGCATTAATCTCAGCTTTGAAGTTAATGTTCCTGTTGGCTCTCTTTCTTGGTTATTTTTATTTATGAAATGTCATAGCATTTTGTGAAGTTTGTGTTTTTTTATTTTTTATTTATTTATTTTTTTTACATCAATTTTTGCAGTAGTAAAGACAGACAGAAAGAAAAAAAGAAAGAATTAGGAAATGAAGGAAAAACAATAAAGTTTCTTGTTTATCATTCATTTCCGAGTTAAAAAAGACTCATTTCCAGAACTATAGAATGTTCTGAGAGTACAGTAGTTTGGAAGTCCTTCCCAATAACCAAGCAGTGTCAGTCATTGAATGCAGTTACGTAACAAAGGTAATTGCACAGTGTAAAGTCCCGTAAGATGATGGTAAGTTCAGGGGCTTAACCTCCTCTGCATGACTTGGCAGATGGACAGAGTGGTACCACTGTGGTTTTCTTTGTATTACAGTTATTTATTTACATGATTTTTTTTTTCCATTTTCTTTTCTTAGTATTGCTTGATTGAGTTATTGATATAAGATCACAAAGTCATTGTATACTCACATCCTTGAGCTGCATTACCTCTCTGTCCATAAGTGTTTTTAGTTATGTCTTATGTTCTAGAGATATCTCTTTTACTCTCCTAAGTATAGCATGATTCTATGAGAAAGAAATGACAGACTTCATCACACTTGGGCTACATTATTGATACTATCATCATTTTATTTTTAACCTTTTTATATTCCTCTTAAAAGAAGTAAAAAGAAAGAAAGAAGAAAGATTTTTGGTGATAGCAAATCACAAGCAATTTTTTTTTCTCTTCTTTTTTTCAGCAGTGTGTGTAAAAAGAGAAAGTGTGTATTTTATTTAAATATTTTCATAGAATCATGTTTTGTTTTATTTATATTTTTTGTTTTATTTATTTTTGAAGCATAGTTATAGGACCATTGTTAGATCATTATATAACTTGAAGAATCCTGTATTGTTGATAAATTTTCTTTCACGTTGACATTTCATCAAATTCACATGACCCCAAATTTCAAGAGTTAACATTAAGTAGGTTCACTCATTACTGTTGTTGGTGTATGAGCGCGTATCTGCAAAAAGAGTGTGCACACGTTGTACCTGAGTGTGCATGTTTTGCTTGTTCAATGAGTGTGCTTGATATTGCTCTCAGAAGGTGAGTATGAAGAATATTTTGATCCTGTGTACTTTCCTTGGCGGTAACTTCTACTCTGTCATTTTACAGGAGCGAGTCACCTAAGCGCAAGAAGCGAGACAAGAAGAAGAAAAAGGAAAAGTCAAAGAGGCGCCATCGCTCCTCGTCCACCTCCTCCTCAAGTTCATCGTCCTCCTCCTCCTCGTCATCGAGCTCTGACTCTGATAGGTGAGGCCTGGAATCAAGCAGGGAATATGATCCTCCTATTCTTTTTAATGCATATATATGTCAATAGGTAGATAGATAGATATAGATATGTATTAAAAGTATTCCTTCTGTTATATGTGTATGTCATTTAGGAATTATAATAGTTTACCTGACAATCTTTACTGTTTTTCCACCAAATAGTGCCGTAAGGAGCAAGTCCAGCAAGCGCAGGCGTTCGCGCAGTCCCGCAGCTCAAAGGGACTCATCAGAGTCTCGGCGCAAGGTATGTTGTCTGTTATACATGTCGTCCACATGGCTGTCAGCTTGATAATGGTTAGTGCCATGTGGGCTACAAGGATTTATGGATGGACATGAGAGGCAGCATAAACTAAGGCTCGGCTTACAGTACTCTGAGTTTGATCTTTTTGTAAACATTGTAGCGTTTCAAAAAAAAAAAAAAAAAAAAAAAAAAAAAAAAAAAAAAAAAAAAAAAAAAATCAAGCCTGGCATAAGCCTGCAGGCCCCAGGCCCTTCTGGCAAATCAAATGTCAACCCAAATTATAGTCAGAAGTACCCTGTAGTGAGTGATGTTTTTTAAAACTAAATAAGTAGATGTTAATAATGGCAAATTTTGTCTTGAGATTACATTATGTTAGAATAAGATGATTTATATCTTAATGAAGGTTTACTTACCAAAGCTATTAGTGCTGCGAGGTAAGCCAGGATTTTTATATTATAAATTATGCATCAGTTGCTTTCTCACAAAAGTTAGATTTATGTTTACATTTTCATTAAATGCTCTTTTGATTTATATTGTATATTTGAAAACGACTATATTCATTCTATAGGTGATATTATTTTGAAACTTATTTGAATAAAATATATATATTTTTATATATATATATATCTTCAGCTAAGTGTAAATACAGTTTTTATTAAATATGGTAGACATGATTAAACTTTAATTTTTATGTTTTATCTTGAGTGTAATCGAGTGATTGGTAGTTGCCATGATAGAGTAGCTGTGGTTAAACTGTTATTATTATTATCATACCATGCACCCTTGTAGGAGTGGGGCGCGCGAAGTAAGTATGGCAGCAAGTGGGTGCTGCGCTGGTGCTCTTCCTGTGGGTGTGATATTTTGGGGAGGGGAAGGGAGGATGCAGAAGGGAGGGGGGGAGATGCAGAGCTAGGGCCAAGGGGGGGTGTAAAGACGACCCAAAACACACAGGGTCAGATCACGGCAAAACTTGTCTGAGAAATTTGTTTGTCTAAGGGCAGTGGGGGGGGGGTTATTAATGTACTGTTTGCATTACAGGTACATTTACTCTTATGTGGAAAACTTGAGCAGACAGAACTCAAGTATAATTGTACACAGATAAAGAATAAACCTACATTACTTAAATATAGTATCACAGGAACAAATATTTAATATTCACACACCAATACACTCACAATTGCATGCACAGGCACACACCCACACATGTGCACGTGCACAACACACACACACACACACACACACACACACACAACACACACACACACACACACACACACACACACACACACACACACCACACACACACACACACAACACAACACACACACACCAATACACTCACAATTGCATGCACAGGCACACAGCCACACATGTGCACATGCACACACACACACACACACACACACACACACACACACACACACACACACACACACACACACACACACACACACACACCACACACACACACACAACACACACACACATACACATACACACATACACATAAAAACACACACATTTACAAACACACACATTTACAAAACACACACATGCAAACACACACACACATACATGCAAACACACACACACATACATGCAAACACACACACACACACATTCAAAGACACACACACACACATTCAAAGACACACACACACACATGCAAAGACACACACACACATGCAAAGACACACACACACACATGCAAACACACACACACACACATGCAAACACACACACACACATGCAAACACACACACACACATGCAAACACACACACACACATGCAAACACGCACACACATGCAAACACACACATACACATGCAAATACGCACACACATGCAAACACACATACACATGCAAAACATACACATGCAAATGCATGCACACACACACACACACACACACACACACACACACACACACACACACACACACCACACACACACACACACACACACACACACACACACACACACACACACACACCAATACACTCACAATTGCATGCACAGGCACACAGCCACACATGTGCACATGCAGCACACACACACACACACACACACACCACACACACACACACACACACACACACACACACACACACACACCACACACACACACACACACACACACACACACACACATACACACATACACAAACATACACATACACATAAAAACACACACATTTACAAACACACACATGCAAACACACACACACATACATGCAAACACACACACACATACATGCAAACACACACAAACACACATTCAAAGACACACACACACACACTTCAAAGACACACACACACACATGCAAAGACACACACACACATGCAAACACACACACACACACATGCAAACACACACACACACACACATGCAAACACACACACACACACATGCAAACACACACACACACACATGCAAATACGCACACACATGCAAACACACATACACATGCAAACATACACATGCAAACGCATGCACACACACAACCACACACACACACACACACACACACACACACACACACACACACACACACACACACACACACAACACACAACACACACACACATATACACACACATATACACACATACATACAAACATACATACACAAACATACAAACATACACATACACATAAAAACATATGTACATATAAAAACATATGTACACATAAAAACATGTACACATAAAAACATATGTACACATAAAACATATATACACATAAAAACACACACATTTACAATTATAGACATACAAATAAACACATGAAAACTCACAGACATATAAACACACACACACACACACACACACACACACACACACACACACACACACACACACACACACCACACACACACACACACACACACCACACACACACACACACATACAACATACACATGCACATAAAAACATATGTACACATAAAATCATACACATAAAAATGCATACATTTACAAACACACATACAAACACACATGCAAACACGCAGGACACACACAACACACACACACAAATACACACAAACACACAAAGTAAAAAAAAAAAAAAAAGAAAAAATGTAAAGGCATGGACTCCATTTAATTTCTCAGACAAGTTAGCTTGAGCATGAGCCCGTGTTTACACTTTATGCGTTGGATCCTTGCACACTGAGCTTCTGTATATGTTCTGTTATTCTTCATCTCCCATTTCTCTGTCTGTCTGTCTCTCTCTCTCTTTCTCTGTCTCTCTGTCTCTCTCATAGTAATTTGGTATGCAACCCATAGTGGTGTTCCCACCTACCCGTCCCTTCCTCCTGGGGGCGCAGACAAGATGTCACACGTGCTAAATTGTTCTCTAGAATTCTTACATACTAATATTTTTATGTTGTGGCAATGGGAAAAAATCTTTATTCATGATGGTCTTTAAATTTTAATGTAAATATACCATTGTGATAAATGTTTGAATTGATGCATTAACCTGACATAGATTGACAGATAGACAGACATGATAGATGGTTATGTGTATGATATATCAAGTATATTTCACATGAAGTTAGTATGTGACAAACACTCCATCTTTAGCATCATGTCCTGTAAGATAGAATTGTATTTTCAGGATGGGAATCCCTTTTAAGAAGAAGTAGATAGTAAATTTTTGTTAGTGTGTGTTAGAGTAAACAGGTCTAGTTCATGTTTTTGAGGTCATTCAAGGCCTGGCAGATTAACCTCTCACTAAGTTTATTCTGATTATGAACAAGAGTATTCTGCACTGTTCAGAAAGAACCTTTAGTTTGTAATATTGAAATAAGTAGATTTGCTCCTTCATGGGTTAATCATTATCACATTATAAATAGTTCAAGTAAAAGTTTGTCATATTGTTTGGATTTTAGAAATGATTTTTCCCACTTCCATACATACATATACATATACAGGTCATGTATATGTGTATGTTTTTATTTTTAGTATATATGCCTGTGAGTATTTAATCAGATACACACTCACATATATACATTTACAAGACATCTTTCAATCTGATAATCAGTAATGTAATGTATCCTGACTAAAAGAAATGACATCTTGTCTCCAAGTTGTGCTACCCATGTATTTCTAATACACTTTATGGAGTGAATTAGATGACTGTAGAATGTATGGTTATTTCTAAATAATTTTAATGAATTTTGAGATATATTTCCTTGACTATATATTCATCAATATTTTCTTGAAATTATAAGAATTAGAAGGTATGTGTTTTATTCTGTCACTTATGATCACATGTATGGGAAAGCTGACCACTTATTACATAAGTAGCACAGCAACATCACCTTGACCTATTCACAGAGACAAGCCTTGTAAACAAAACAGCTTCATGACGAGCTGTGATGCTGGAAACTTGACAATAACCTATCACTAACATTCCATCCTTAATTCCATTGCTTTTGACCCTTAGTATTGTCACCTTGTTAATGAATGGGACAGTCATGGCAGTTCCACTTTCCCGTCTCATAAAGATTCCCTAGTGGCTGTGTTGGATGTCAGCTTTATGCAGGTTCGTGCCTCAGGGCCCTAATTGCTGTTCTCACTACTCTTCACAGAGAAGCAGAAGTCGTGAGAAGTCTCGCAAGAAACCACACCACCGCGCAGAGAGGTGAGGTTGCTGGTTCTGCAGCGATACTACCTACGTTGATGAAGGATATTTCAGTATCTTTATTTTTTTTATTATCTTTTAAAAATTAATGCACTGACCACATTCTGTTCTATATAAATGGCTGATATTTAAGAAGCAGCATAAAAAAGGGAAGTAATAGCCTACTTGATGTTCTATTTTACTGTCCAATTTACCTGATTTTGTATTTATTGTAGTAGTATGATTTTGTTTGAACATTATTGTTTATTTCTTCTCTAAGAAGCCATATAATTTCCAGAAGAGAGCTTTGTACACTAGTATTATTATTTGTTTTTTCTTTGACTATGGTTTTCTATGAAACCGATTAAGTTTAGTCTTTAGATAGTACCATTTTATTTTCTTTGTATCATTAGTTTTAAAAAGGAAATACATATTTTTCTTTCCATTTTTTTTTTTCTTTTTATTTTTATTTGTAATATTTCTCTAGATTTTGTACTGTTTAGTGAATAAAGATTTGATGTACTCTCTTTTTTTCCTTTTTATTTACTCCTCTAGATACACACATTTGAATTTACTTGCTTTCTAGTTATTGAAAAAAAAAGTATTTTATATGTCAGAAGTGCTGACAGATGCTGTCAAGTCCTGTAATGTGAGATGGTATTTTCTATGCTTGTTCAGCTCACCAGAGGCTCAGCGATCTCGCTCCAAGAAGCAGCACAGCTCAGACGTTGAATCATCTCCAGACCATCGTTCTGCGCGACACCAAGATGTCCAACCTTCCAACCAACAGACATCCAGAGACAGTCCTAGAGATGGAACGAGGGGGAGAGAAGGCCAGAAAGAGAAGGAATGGGATAAAAGAAGGAGAGTGTGTGTAGCACCTCAGGTTTGTCTGAGGGTGATCAGGGTCAAGCTAGGACAAAAAGAAAAAAGTAGAAGTAGAAGTAGGACCGCAAGTGGAGATCAGAAGCAAACCTCACCGAGAGGGCCAGCAGCTTTGCAAGTACCTATTGCAAGTCAGGAGCCTGAGGTCTCGGAGAAAGCTACTAAGCCAGAGGTCTATTGCAATGAGAGATCAAACAGCCGTGACTTGAGTTATTCCCCCATACAGCGTGAACCGCAGAGATATGTGATAGGCACAGACCCACAGAAGGTGAGGTCAGGGTCCCGCTCCATGAGCAAGTCGCCAAAGAGATTGAATGTTAGAGAAAGCCCTTCATGTGGGTCAATACCTTTGCCAAAAGTGGGTAGTCCAAGTAAAGTGGGATTAGGAATAAAAGTAGCCCAAAATGGAATCAGAGTCAGGCAGTGTCTAAGGTCTTAGAAACCAATGATGTCCTGAGAAGACCAGGTGAACTGGTCAGTGTCCGGGCCATTGGATCGCAGGAGTTACCAAGACTTCCACAAAATGGACGGCACACAGGACGACCTTCTGCAAGCAAATCACCAGCACCTCACACAAGGTAGATAGATAAAAAATTTCTCTATCTTCTGTCCTGTATTGCTTAATCTGCTGATGGACAAATCCTAATCTGATTATTACAATTATTTCAAAATGGATTATCACAATACTTCCAGTGGGGTGACAGCAGCTTCACCAACCCACAGCAGGTACTCCCGAAGCTCCAGCAGAGGGAGATCATCTTCACGTAGCACTCGCAGCTCACGTTCTCCGTCTTCATCAAGGTCCCGTTCACCATCGCCACGCTCACGGTCACCTACTTCTCGCTCGAGATCCCCAAGGTAATGAAGCTTCTTACATGGCTTAGTGATATTTGTACTTAAAGGGGGCACCTGACTGAGAAAAAAAAAATTATTAGGATATTACCATGGTATTTATAATAAAAGTAAGGGACACGATAAATATCAATACTAGAATAGAAAACTTGATCAATAACCTTTTTGTTTTTCACCCCTTTCACCCTTCTAGGAAAAAAAAATTTAATTAATTTACTTATGTTTATGGAATATGAATTTTCATAAGAAGAAAAAAAAATCTAAGGGTAATACATACAAAACAACATAGATTCAGTCAAAAAGCCCAGGATGTGTGAATTTTCATCAAAATTAGAAAATAAAGAAGCAATGAAAGTATAAAACTTATTTTGTGAGATACAGGGGTCTAAAGTATTCACAGATTTTAAACTCCTGTTTAATGAACCTCAAATAAGGGATATCATCATATGTCTTCTATTTATATGATTATTATATTAACAGACTGAAATACTATTTATTGATATTTATATTGAACTGACTTCTCAGAATCATAGGGTTATATTCAAATGGATGGGGTTAATCCTCAGTACAAAACTAAGAAAAATATTGATTAATAGACAGGTTTTAGACTGTCAAATCTCATAAACAACTGTAGAAAGGGTATCACTCCCCCCACTTCCCCATTTTTGTCATCTCAGACTGATGCTTCCTTAAGTGCAAAGTGAGCTGTAATCTTTGGATGATCACATTCCGTGGTTAATACATTTGCATGTTTGTGTGTATATAGAATGCATACAAAAACAGACAAAAAGTTAAGTATCCAATCCCTTGTAGGTCTCGTTCTCCACATTCCCGGTCTAGATCACACTCCCGTTCAAGATCCCGTTCCCTGAGATCACACTCAAGATCTCGGTCCTATACAAGGTCACGGTCTCGCTCGAGGTCCAGATCAAGAAGAAGTAGGTCCAGGTCTCGATCACGATCCTATGGTCACTACAGCAGATCAGCCTCGCGTTCAAGATCCAGAACGAGGACCAGGTCCCGTTCGAGGTCACTCTCTATCCCAAGGAGGAGAGGGTCCCCTTCCTTTCTTGACAAGAGAAGGATAACAAGGTGAGTAATACTTGGAATGAAGATGCCTGTACCTAAAATGCCAGAGAATTATAAGTTTGTCTCTCCCTATGTTCATCTTTAAAAGAAAATATGCTTCATACAGTACTGCACATCAGTGTTTGTATATGCATCCATTCTGTATTGTATTCTGTGTTATTTTATTTAATGTATATTTTGTAGGATTGCAAGTTGCCACATTAGTATCAGTGTATTATTTTTATGTTATATTTGATACTCTTTGTTATGCATCATTTTTAGTAATTAGTAAAGAATTCTATTTTTAATTTTTTCCACATTTAAGATAGAGCATTCTTTTCTTTAGGAATGTGAATATTATATTTATTGGTGCGTCAAATTTAAACACTTCATTCAATACTGGAAATGCTCATTATAAATGCTCTATGAGAAAGTAAAGACCCACATTTTGCTCATGTGTCAGTGATGTATTTTATTATTTTCTTCCCCCAGGAAATTGATTAATAAATAGTAGTCGCCATGAGTGCTTCAGATTATAACAATTGTTTATGGTCCTAATGAATGAAAATATTAACTACTTGGTAAAAAATACATATAACTGCTCTTGGAAGTAAGTAGAATAAATAAAGATATGAATTGGCTTAAAGCACTTGAATATGTCATTCAGAGGAACACAGTTCAGCTGTGTTCTTCTTTTTTACACAGGAGATATTGTTTAATTACCATTAATTTCACATATCCACATAAAGATACAGAAATTACATTTGATATATTTTTTAGTTCATTATTTGTAATTGCTTTCCTTTTTGTTTCTTTTTTATTGTACTCTTATTTTGTATTGTTTTCTTCTGATAGATCAATGTTTCAACCTTTTTGTTTTTATTATAGTATTTTCTGTTTTTCCTGCATATGCAAAAAGATTATTTTGTAGCACACATTATTGCACAAATTGCACCTTATTAGCACCTTACGTTTTTATGACTATGTTTTACGTTGAACTATTTTTGCATGTTTGCTCGAGATGCAAAGTTATTATTTTATATGATTTTTATTTAACAGTATTGATTGATTGATGGTGACATGTATTATTCACTGAATACAGGGTAAGTAACATTTCGCTCTGTTTTTAATTTCATGTTACTTTTAAGTGTACTTGTCTGTGGCTCACCTCTTTTCACTTGGTCTATTGTAACAAGAAAATTAACAGCATATTCCAGAGTGATTTCTTTTAGTGTTATCTAGACCTGCATCATCATATATATTTTGTTTATGTAGGCTTATTCATTTATAGACATCATAACTTGAATTTCATTGACTAACATTGGCTTGGGAAGAATGGCTTTTACTTTGCAGTTGCTTTTTCCATTTTCCTTTTTTACTTCAACTGCTACTAACGTTTGTATCAGTATTAAGAAATAGACTAAGGAAAAGAAAAAGAAAAACTTTTGCTCTTATTTTGCACTTTGGGGTATTCACAAAAAGAATGACATGATTCTTGAAAACAAAACACTAACATCACTAACACAACTAACCTTACTAACAAACAAAACAGCGCAAGGAAGCGACCAGTGCCCTACCATCGGCCAACTCCCCCCCCTTCCCCATCTTCTTCCGAATCATCTTGGTGGTCTCGCAGCCGTAGCCGCACTCGGAGCAGATCCTGGAGCCGTACGCGTTCTCCCTCCTATAGTAGGTAATCAAGAAACAAAGCTCCTGTTACACACTCTTCAGCTGAAAGAAAGAAGGAAGAAGTCCAAATCCGACCGCGACACAGCTAGGTTGAGAGCTTACAACATTCCCATATCAATGCAATATTAATTCTTGGTATAAGATGCATGTGTTATTTTTGTTAGCTCTTATTTGGAGGTTAGAAATTTGTCAGAAGTTATTGAGAATATTAATAACTGTTTTATAACCTTGTAAAAAGTGTATAGGAGGATATATTACAATGCTTTCACAATTATATCAATTATATCCTCATATACGATAAATGTATATAAAACTTGATATACAAAGCATTATGGCAAAGTCTGTTAACTCCTGAATACTTTATTTTACAAGAAGTAAGAGGAATCAAAATATCAAATTAATTTGGTAACGATAGAAAGTGAAATTATTAGGGTTTTGTAAAAACTGTTGTACCTACAATAGGAGAGAAAACTATAAAAATTGGGAGCCTTTGCTTTTGTCAGTGTGGTAACTTGCTTCTCATTGATGAGAAATTGCTCTGGTTAGTAACACTTTGTCCTCACCACCTTGTTTCTATACAAATTCTTTGTATGGGTAAGTTTCCACAGTTGGTAGATTCGTCTTCTTAAACAAAAGCTTGTTCTCAGCATTCATTTGAGGATGTGAAAACTGAAGTGCTTGATAGATAGAATACTCATGCATTTGAGGTCTCCTTTTAGAAATGCATCAATATTTTTTAACCTTTCAATATATTAATTGCCAAAAAGTTATTACATTCCAAGCATGAATGGATAGAAGTCCTCAAAGTTTGGGTGATAACCATTTTTTTCTAGTATGTATCATGCATAGTAACACTGTTTTTTAAGTTCTCTGCTTATGGACTCTGATGTTTGTAAAGCAGTCAAGGGAAAAAAAGTAAAATAACAACAACAAAAAGGAATGTTTCGTGATACAAACAACATTTACAACAATATTTGAATTGATGTCAGATGCCTTCAGTATTTTCACCCATGGCTTTGAATAATAGAAGAACACTTCACTCAGTTAATGTGACTGGTTAGTGTATCTTCGTACCTGGTAGTCAGCATTTTCCTACAATATGTAACTGGTCACACTGCTTATGTTCAGTACTGAATTTAAGTGAACCTTGCAGTATTCATTTACACAGAACTTTATAATTTACTGTATGTTATGATATTGAAAGGCAATTGAATAGATAATTGTTGATATATTTGTTCTAGTCATAATAGGAAATCTAGTGTAGTGCCAGACAAACTAGTCATGTATTGAAAATGCAAACTAGTCATGGAATATTGCTCAATGCAATTTGTGCTGTTGAAAAAGTTTTTTGGGCAAATTATTATTGAACTATGTAATTCATTTTATGAATACAAAAAAAGCATTTTTGAAAATATGACAAGCTAAATATTTGTTGTTTATTGATAATGCTTCTGTTGAATAAGTGGTAACTAGTACAGAATCCTGTTCAACTACAAATACTTATCCAAGAATACTCAGCAAATAACTTGGTGCAATATTTGTATAGCATTAGGTATTGAGATTTAATAGATTATGTATGATAAATTATTTATGAGATTCTGCCATGTGATGTTAGAACTCATGACTTATTACAATGGCCCTAATACTTCTGATAGGAACTAAAACCAAAGCATATTTGTACTTAATTATTTATCTGCTTGTGATTTACTTCTTATTTATTAATGTTTCCTTTGTAACTTCTGTTGCTTTCCTCTTATTTATGATCTAGTCTAAGGTATATTTAATTAATTTAGTACTCTGTTTAACTCTTATGTACTTAAATATGAATATTCCAAACAGTATGCATACCACAATAGCTGTTTACAACTGATGAGTTGAGAACTTTTGTTACTTTTGTATATTTAGGAACATGTCCAACAGAGGAAAGTTAATGGTACCAATGCACACTCATATGATTAATGCAAACAATTGTGATTTTAATTTTGTATTTTACCTTATTATCAAAATTAAATTCTACAGTTGGACATTTTCCTGTATATGATGTTTAGATTGTGTACAAAAACTATATTTTCCATTTTCTGGTCAATTAACAGTTTGATATGTAATATATGTATATTTTGTGGTCACAGTGTAATTTAACTGTCTAGTCATCTACTTAAAACAACAGTGACTGTGAATTGTCTGTTGCAATCTATTTATTATGATTATCTATAGAGAACATTATATTTGTTTTTACTGCAGTACCAAATGTGAATAAGCCTTTCCAAATTTTATAAGGAGTAAGTGCTTTTACTGCTGTTCACCTTCTAAGTTTTGGATGTACCTGCACACTTCAAAAGCCGAAGTCCTCCCCAACCTGTTCACTTGTTCTGTGTTGCTCTATTATACATGATCTAAAGCCTTGTATGACTTCATTACATCTCCTGGGCTGCATCAAATCACTAAGAATTCTTTTATGTATAAGCAAAAGGCTATAAAGAAAATAAACCAAATATGTTCACTCTTTATTGAAGCTCATAATCAAGGACGCATGGCTGGCTGTAGGTATTAACTATTGTAAAGTGCTTGAAACTTCCCAGTGTTCTTTTACAGGTGCAATACAAATGGCATGTTACTTAAATTATTTTAATAAATGGCTTTTGCTTAATTGTACAAACATGAGGAGAATTTTTTGTGCAAGTGCAGTGATAGTGCAACTTAACTAAAGCCTACCATTTTTAGTGGTTCTACAGGACAATAATTGTTTTATGTTAGTGAATATTTGTAATATACAAGAGCAGTTTTAAAATTCATGACCTTACAAAGTGTCTTTTTCCTTCAACTTTTTACTGGTATCATATCCAGCATCATTGATATTTACATAGAACGTGTACAAAAATCTAGAGATTTTCTCAGACAGTGCAACTTTTAAAATTATTTTTACAAGGTAGCATCAGTTAAATTATAATGAGAAGAGCAATTCTGCCAAACATGTTTATATTTCAAGTTTAATAAGGTTTCAATACATCTGTACATTTTATTGGTTATGAAAAGCCTTAGAGGCCTAGAATTATTAACAATTATCTGGAACAAATCATTTTGTATTGAAAGCTACTTAGAAATACTTAAATATTTTTACTATTGCTCTTTTCTAATGCAGCAAAGTATTAGCTAGTCATTCCTGTTGATTTCTATTTGTTATGATCCTTTTATTGTTGATTACTTTGCTTTGCATTTATATTCACCAAAAACGATGAAAGAAGAAAAGAACCATTGCTAATATTCTAGTCACTGTTTTTTCTTCGTATGCACTTTGCACATTGGTCATCAATACTCTAGTCTGATTTACAATTAATTTAAATGTCTTCTATTGAGGCATAATTGCCTCAGTAACCAAAAGGCAAATTAGCCTTTTAATCTTTCTTCTATAGGTGCAATAATTCCAAAACAATCAACTTTTTACCATCATTACAAAAAAGAAGCTCTTGGGTGATTTTTTTTTTCTAAGCATTTTATTCCCCCGAGGGACCTGGGTCTTGGTCTCTCTGCAGGCACCTTTGTCTCCTCCCTGCCACATTTGGAATGTTTGTGGTGTCATATGCAACTCTTGAGCTGTCCTCCAAAGGTCAGCTCATTGGGCATGTTTGGCCAGTATGGTGTACCCCTCATGTAGAACTGTGTGATTTCAATAGCAAATAGACAATTACACTGAACAGTTTAAAAAGTGGTTTTCATTGAAGTCCTTACTTAGAAATTCCTCTCGAATGTCTGAATAACTCCAGGAGTCATTTTTTCTATAAGATGATGTTAATGCTATTATTTTACATTGATACTCTCAAAGAATATGTACCATGTCATATGTTTAGTTTAGCCATCTGTATATGAATGAATATTGAATAGATTTCAAGAAGTAAACAATGATCTAGAAAGACAAATTATACTTAACAAAATGAATTTGACATAGGTCTTCATACAATATGCAGAGATAACATCTAAAATTAATACACAAGGTTAGGCCTATATAACACATGCATAGATAACATGTAAAATCAATATCCAAGTTTAGGCCCATATACTATGTATGAATAACATCTGAAATCAATACCAAAGTTTGTTTATGACTGCAAAGAAACTCTTAAAAACTCTCAATCCCTAGCCTCACATTCAAAAAGTTATGCAACCGAAAGATTAAAATGTTATTGGTTATCAAAACTCACATCCACTTCCGTTGTTTCCCAAAAAAAGATATTAAAACAAAGTTAGATTCTGAAATATACAATGAGACTTGTTACTACAAGTAAACACATTTTTATTAGAAATATATTGTTTTCATTACAAACATTCAGACGAATTCAGTGTAATCATAATCAACAAGTTTGACAATAAATATATTCATTATCTGCACTAGTAATGCTTTGAAACTAAAGAGTAGAATAAGGTTAAAAGCAACAAGCATGAGAGTGCATCGACTACAAAAATATTCACTAAGCCAGTGACAGTGGTTGTTTATATTGACAAGAGGTTGCAAATTCATTCAATATAGTAATAAACATTTTCTATGATAATGGTCAACAATGACCTATAGATAGTTAAATACTGTATGACCTAGAAAAAGAATGAAAGCAGACCAAAAGTACACAAACTCAAAACATATACGCCAAAGTATCCTCACATATATGAATATGGTTCCAGCATATGTGCATACCTTTGTTGCTTGTGGGTGGGGGTATAAGAGACAGACTAAGATCCAGTGTTGGGGACCTCCCCTCAGCCCTTTGCACGGTTATTTCTTCTTCCCATTCCTTTTCATTCTCTTTCCAATCCCTTCTCCACTTTCGGAAATGTGGAAGCGGTATTGACAGGATAAAAGGCCAGCATTGGGTCAGTCCAGAAAAGCCTCAGGGAGCCATGGGCACTGTATTCCTGTTTTGTTTTCTATCCCATACCCCTTAAGGGGACCCCAAGGGGGGGGGTGAACCGTTTCTCTTTCCCAAATACTCTATGCTTACGTCAATAAGGGTTTAAACCTTTATTGAAGGCATTGAGGCTTGCCTCTATCAACTAGCCCGTTACATGACCTGACCCCTGGCTCTACTTTGATCACAACCTGGAATACTGCTACTACTTCCCCTCCTCGATACCTACCTTAAGCTTAATCCATTCTAAAGCACTCATCCAAGTCATTGCCAACCTTTAGAAAATTCAATTTTCTCCCAACATCCTCTATTGTGTCCTTATCCTCCACAGTTCTCTATATCAATTCCTCCCATATCACTACTCTGCATACCTATTGTCCACCTCCCCATAGTACTAATCTCATTCTAAACCGCCCTCTTCCTCCCGTCCTCATCCTTCAACTACTTCCACCACAACAAATCTTTTAAATACTCTCAGTTCGGCTAAGCGGATTTTTGAGATTCCGCGACAGTTTCTTACTCTTGACTATTAGGGGTGTCGTTTCAGCTCGCTCTTGGGTTAAATTAGCGAAAAATGTGAGCTATTCTAGGGGCATTTTCAGCTATAGCCACACCTATGCAGTATATTTGATGTGGTTCTTGGAAGAGGCAAGCCGGACTAAGTTTCCTTCCGCAGCCGTTCCGATCGTCCACACTGTCACCGTTACATCTGTTCCTAACTCATGGATAAGCTAACCTGACTAACTCACCGGCAAACCTATTTCTGTCAAACCTCCCTAAATACTTGTACCAGAACTGTCTCCATCTCCCCGGCCGATTGCCCTGTCTACGGGCAGAACTGATTGGATTGTGGAAACCCGTTTCCCTGCCTCGTTGATTATGATGCAGTACAGCTCTACGCAATTCCTCCCCAATATTGCCAAGAACATTTTCTGTAGACATGATCTCCCCTTGAGGTCTACCTTAGTGAAGAGTCCAGCCCTGCACCCCACCCCTCTGCTCCATCTACACCAACCCCCTTCCTTCCCAATTATCCCTTCCGCTCTTTCCTGGAAAAAACAGACTCCCTTTTGCCAGAACAGTGCCCTTCCCGGACCGCCCCCCACCCACCCAAAACACACACACACACCTGACAGTCTTCCAGAAACATTCCCCTAATCCTTTGTCTCATTCCCCGAATTCTTACCTCTCCTCCGAGAACCATTTTTACCCTCATTACTCGTTGACGGTTTCACAATAGCTCTTCTACACCGAACTATTCGCGATTTCTGTTCTGACAGACCTGTATCTTCCAGTTAATCTAATCGTCCTTAACCCCCCACTCCCTTTTCCCCTTTTATTAATCGCTGTCTTACTCCCATTTACTCACTGTCCTTGCCTCTTTCAATACCATACTATACTAAAGTGCTCTACGACTCTTGACGTAACGCATTTTAATCATTAACTTCTTAACCCTCCCCTTATTCGTTTCGCTATTATACCTACCCACAGCGCTAAATGACCTTTGACGTTTTAAGCAATAACCGTCAGCCATATATGCATACTGGCAAAAACTATCAAGGCTCGGAACAGTCCTCTAGATCGATGGTTTTCGAGGGAGGTAACAGCGGACTCACAAGGTAAAGAAAACTCAGAAAAAAACAGCATCTGAAGAATGAGTTGGTCTTGATTTACCACATTTTCTTTGTATATCGTAGCTGCTAATCATAAGCATAATCTATATCTTTTATGCGAGTTTCCATTCATTTTCCAGTAAACGAGCTTTTGATATATGCAAAAATGAACAAATTTTATCCTATAATCAACTGTTTCTCTGAAGTTGGATACATAGCACTGAAATCACCCACAGCTAGTGTTAAATCCAAAATAAACATTTAGGCAACAATTTCAGATCAAAACAAAAAAGTTTCTATCCCTTAGACCATGTAGGATATTCATTAATTTCAGCCGGCGTGCATTTTTTGTAATAAAAAGAGACTTAAATGTCTGAGTGAAATCCTCTATTTTTGACAACATAATGGACATCATTACGCTATGTAATCCCTTAACTTTACGCTACAACCTAACAGTATCCTTCCTATATCTCGATTCTTTTATCTTATTTTATTATCAGTTATTACTATCATTTTATACATCCAGTCTTCTTGCTTCCTTCTTAACATCTTTATTTTGACAACACATTCTTTAAAACTCACTCGATATTCCAAGTGTCGTGGCATGGGGGTAGCCGCAACCCCGGAGTATGGTAGCGTGGGCAAGGTCTATAAAAGTACTTATATACAAGGTCTATATAAGTACTTATATAGACCTTGAGCGTGGGGGCGCAAGCGGTATTCGGAAGCGCCAGGGGCTCGGGAGATCAAGGCTGCAATATGGTAAATAGCAAATATCCACACATCGAGATGGCTTGAGGAAAAGGCACAAACATAGCAACTTCATAAAAATAGATTTATTACATTAAAAAATACTCAAATAAGGGAAAAAGTATTATATAAAGCATTAAAAGAATTAAAGAGTAAAATAGAAGCCAAACAATAACACGAATATAAGAAAATATGAATAAAATATAACCCAAAAGGCTCCAAAGAGAGGTGTAGCTGCTGCGAACGCCGGCTGGAGACTGCGCAGTGGCTCGGCGGTCTCCGCGTTCACCACCTTGCCCAGGCAAACGGCTAACTACCTAACAACCTGTCAACCAGTGGCTCACTCGTTCTGTCTCTCTTCATCTTTTCTATTTGTGATTTATCTTTGCTGTGATGTTTCATGTATGGCATTAAAGGATATAGAACAGCGACACTCCATTATGGCCCGACAACACAGCCAGGAAAGGGCAAGCGAGACCTGGGAAAATGGGGAGGAGCCATGCTCCGCGGTGAAGGTATCACCACACATATACAACACTTTCGTTCATTTTCCTTTAACGATGCTTCTATTAATTATATACTCGGTAGTAACCGTCTCTATATATCTACAATTTCCCGCTTTTCCATCCCTACTCAGCGTTTCTTTTACTTTTTTGTTTCTCAGTTTTCTCCTTGTTTTCCGTATCACAGTCTCCCTTTCTCTCGCTTTCCGTAGACCTCCTCCAAGAAGTTTTTATTAGCGGACTGTCCTAACATATCGACATACAAAGTATAGGGAAGAAAAATGCGTGAAAACCACACACACACACACAAAAAAAAAAAACGCTTAAAATCGGCTAATGAAACTACGGACGCATCCGCCGTCTTTGAGTCAACAGACTGACTCTCTCATATTAACTTGATGTTGCAGTAAACCATTTTTATATAAAGCGCAAGCACAATCAGCTTTGTATCCGTCAGCGTAACACGTACACATCGCCTATAGCTTCAAGGTATTCCTTTGCCGTCGCTAACGCAGTTTGTTACAAAACGCACTTAGGTACAGTTTTTTTACGGTAAACTTGTAAAGTGCACAATCAGTGATGATTTTTTTTCCATGGGGGAATGGATCGACCTTTTGGTATTTTACTGATGGGGACGTTAAGTTTTGTAATATTCATATAGATTTTTGTGTATTAGAAAACGCTCGTGTGTCTGATTAGCCTCGTCTGCTTGCGTGATTTTATGTTCCAGCTGTTTTTGGAAATATGTGAGATACAAGGGTTCCCTAAAAACTTTGGTCCTAAATAAAATGCAAATATATATTATTCTATCAAATATTGATGGAAAGATTAGTTCTGATTTCATGTTCACTATCCTTGCTGTTCTCGGTGCGCCGAGGATAATCCTAATAACTTCATTTTGTACTATCTCCAAACTATTTATTTCTGAGTCCTTATACTGCAATAAGTGCAGTGCATAGTAGTCTACAACTCTTATAAATGCCACGTAAAACAATCTAGCGAGCTTAACATTAATGCCATGTCACTTTCCGACAAGGACTTTCAGCGGTTTCAATCTCTCCAGAGTCTCTTCTTCAGAGAAGTGATCAGGTCTGCATCATTTACGTTCATCCCGAGATATTAATACTTATGAACATGTCAAGCTCCTGGTTTCCTATGTAAAATGTGGGTTGGGGTACAATACCCGGGTTGAGAGCCATTGTTTTCTCAGCAGAGATGACTAATCCACACTCATGAGCCCTTGATGTGAGTTCGAGAATTCTTTGCATTCTTTCATATGATGCTCTGACACATGTCCCATTTGTGCAAAATTGGACCAGCTGTCACTTTTACCTGATAATACATATTGCCGTTATGTGGAATGTGCTTAATGTACATATGCACAGGGTAGTCTATTTTAGTGGTGGGTATCCTAATTTCTAATCAATATTACACCCAAACAAAAAAGATTACCTCTCCAGTTTTTCATATGTTGTTGGGTGGAACATGTTAGGCTACAGTTTCCATTGAAAATTATGGCAAAGTCAACTGTCCCATATTGGTCAAAAGGTTATGGAAACTAAAATCACTCAAAAGATAATACAAATGTCATGTTATTCCCTATGATTTTCCCTTTACAAATATATTTCATTTTAGAAAATCGGACCAGCAGTAGTTATAGAATTATAGGAATTTGAAATTTGGCGGTCACGCCCATTTTCGCGAGTGTAAAAAATGGCGATTTCTCGAGTACCGTCTGTCCGAGTGAGCTAAAATTTGGGAATTTGGTTTCTGGCTAGGAATTACACGAATATGCATTCTCATCAAATTTGGAAGGGTTGAGGTCTAAAATGTTTTATGTGTGAACTGACAAGGAATGACCCAAAGGAAAAAGAGGAAGAGGAGGGGGAGTAGGAAGATGAAGATGATGATGATGATGAAGATGAAGAAGAAAGGGGGAGGGGGAAGAAAAAGAAGGGTAAGAATAATACTAAGAGGATTGATATTGACATGGCAGTCCCATCCTTTCTTTCTTTCTTCCATTTCTCTCTCTCTCTCTCTCTTTCCCCTCCCTCTCTCTCTATCCCCTCCCTCTTTCACCTCTCCTTCTCCCTTTCTCCCCCCTTCCCTCTCATATACATATACTGTATTTGACTGAAAAAGTTCCCCTGGTGCTACATGCAGTGAAGATCATAAAGGAGATTTTTTTCTATAATTTATTTACTTCATAAAAAAAGACTGGCTTTAATATTAACAACAATATGAAAAAATTAAGCTAATAACATAAAAGATACACTACAACCACAAAGTTTTTAAACAAGTATATCAAGAAAGTATAGAAAAATAGTGTCATCACATTGTTTGAAATGAAATTACTCTAATCCTTCTTTCAAGTCAGTGAGATTCAGCATGTCAAGATTTCCTCTTCTTGCTTGTCCCTCTCTTTGAAGATTTTGTCTTTTTCTGCGTTTACGTCCTCTTTTATTCGCCCTGAGCCAACAGCCCCAGGAACTAGAGGCTTTTGTATTCTCTTGTTGAACTGGTTATGGTAATCGATGAGGGAATCAGTCTGTTCGCTAATTGGGACAAAATTCCTGCTCGGTGATGTTGGAATCTCATATTCTTCTTCTGATTCTGGAAATATCAAAGTGCTATTTTGAAAACTTGGTGTTGTAGGGTGTTCTTGTAAAGTACTGTTATCAGTTTAACCATCACAGAACAAGAAAAATAAACAAGAAAATATGTACAGGAGACTAATTTTGGCTATCATTTTCTTAGCCATTTAGGATATCTTTGAATTTCTTATTTATTATTACTTGTTTTAATATTTCCACATTCCAGTGAACTTTGCTTACAGAAAATCTGATTACATTAAATTTCTCTAATCAATAGATTCTTGAGATATTCTGAGAAATAACTCCAACAACAAAGTTAAAAACAAATAAGCAAAGTTACATACAAACCTTCAGAGCTGCTTGAAACAGACGAATTAAGTTGGAGTTGAAGATCAACTTTCTTTTTGTATTTACACTACAACCTTTGGGCGAGCCTGAAAATAATCAAATAGCATTTTCAGGATTGCTTGCTTATATATTCAAAATGCAGAAGGAAAACAGTGATCCTTACGATGTAGACTGAAGGGAAATTGCTTGTTATTTAGGAGGTGCATACTCATTTAGACAATAAATGCCAGTGCAGCTTTCGTGTGCAAAATGGAGATTCACTATGATGTGGAGAGAGTTTCAAAAAGGCTGAGGCTTAATTGGAAAAGAAAAGAGCAGTCCCCTGACTGAAGGGTACTTTTCTTTCCCAAAGTTTGACACAGAGTACATTTAATCTGAAAATTGAAACATTTTTTCTCTCAGTTCCATTCACTGCACATGATCTACATTATCTACTAAGCCTTTTTTCCCTTTGCTAATAATAATAATAATAAAAAAATTCCACTGATGTATTACCAAATCTTGGAAATGTTGGGATAACTGTAAAAGAGCTTGATATCATATTACCTCTTATATTTGTGAC
>NW_020871070.1:382848-385348 GCF_003789085.1 Penaeus vannamei
CAACACAAAAATTCAATTTTTAACATATTCAATTTATTTAAATCAGACAAGTAACAGAAATAACGTAAAAAAATCCTTTCTGACCTAAAAACACATGAAACTTACCTTCTAAGTGGTCAAACAGGCTTCTTGCTTTTGCACTTGGAACCCCCAACCCCTGGCTCTGAGAAACCCCCACTCGTTTAAATCCACTCTTGCCCGCTGAAAGGCACAAAAGGAGAGAAAATATATCATCATCTTATTAACAAAGACCCCCAAATAAATGACAAACAGATGATGAAGAAGGAATGGAGTTGAGGGGATGGGAGGGGATGTGAAGAGACGAAGAGCTATTATAATCTGTATAAACTTTAGGATTTTAACAATCTATTATATACATGGCAGCCTCATCTACAGCAATGAAAAAGAGTCAATAAATAAAGCATTAGTAAACATTAAAAGAACATTTATGGTAGCAAGTTTAGAAGCACTCTTTTTACATTGACCTCATTGCACCCAGATGTCAAGACATATCGTATTTGCTCTCGCATAACATGCACTCTCAGGTAAGACACCTCCCTATTATACAAGGATATTTTGTTGATTTTTGGGGGGGCATGTTTCATCAATTATTTACTGAAATATACTTGAAAGTGGTTTTATAAGGGAAAATGGTATCAGGAGAACTGGCTCCTGAATAAATTGCAGCAGTAGCTTTGTTGCTTATATTAGGTCATACGAATTATCATATTGTATGTGAAACTTTGTATTTCTGGTTATGTTACTTTGTGTTACAGCGATCAGTCACCAGGAGGACACATGGTCACATGCCATTGCTTTTGAGAATTCCCACTTACAAAAATTATCCAACAAATACGAATATTTAAATATGGGTACAATATACAATAGCTTATATACGATAATATGATCATTCTCAAATCTATCCAATATTTCAGTAGTTTTGTACAGTAATTCTCTACATTTCTCTTAAAACCACAAACATATATGATGCACTGGTAAACAATGTCATGACAAAATGAAACAGTAAACTGCTGTTAATATAACACTGATATTCAATACAGTGTAGAATACATGTCTAATTGGAAGCTTATATAAAACTGATACAAGCATGCTTCAGCAGGGTTTGAAAATACCATAAATACCATATGGTAATTTCAAACCAAAAACAACATTTTTTGCTTCTGATGGGACAATAATTTGGATCTAGGAGTCTGGGAACAGTGCCATTTTTGTTGTCATCCACTCACTATAAACAGCTGAAAGGCAGCTGAAGTTTGTTATCATTGTTTTCATATTCCTCAAGCATTCTTTTTGTTGTTGTTGTTATTGGTACTGTAAAAAAACAAATGTTTCTTAAAGATGACACATTTGTTAATCATCTACCATAAGCTATTTGACAGAAGTTTGTGTCAATAGACTGAGGTTTTGGCTTGTCTTCAATATTTAATCATTAGTAAGACAATTTACTGTACAAAAAGAAAGAAACAAAGAAAGAAAGAAAAAAAAAGAGGCTTACTTTCGATATTCTAATACTAGGAACATTTTCTATGCCTACTGGACTCAGGCTCATCTCACACCATAGCCTGCTGCTATCATTTGGACTTCTCCCATCCATAATACTGGTGTATTAGGTGCATGGCAGTTTTCTTTACACATTTATATCTTTTTAATACATCTCATTTGAAAGAAAACTTAGTACTTGGCAGAGTAAATTTTGACCTAAATCAACAAATGCAAAAAGTCACACGTTCATATAGACATACAGCTTTACAAAGTTGACTGAAACCCTTTATGTTCATACTTTTATATAATCTTATCATTCAAAGACCTATTTACAAATGCTTTTCTATTAATTAGGGGAAAAAAAGAAAAAAAAAATTTAGTTGCCATACAAATCCATGAGACCCCTTCTTATATACATCCATGAGACCCGTTCTGATTTAAAAAAAAAAAAAAAAAAAAAAAAAAAAAAAAAAAAAAAAAAAAAAAAAAAAAAAAAAAAAAAAAAAAAAAAAAAAAAAAAAAAACAATCTGTGGACTCTCACCTGGTGTACTAGCACTGCTAGGAGACATAATGGAGTCCTGGATCTGCTGTTTTTCTATACAGGTTTGCACATGAATGAGGTAGTCATCCCCTTCCTTCATGACCACCTTACAGTATGTGCACCTCACCTTCCCAGGTGGTGTTCTGAAAACATTTGTCTCCTAATCATATCTTATCACGCATGAATGATACCAGTATTTCCCTGATATTCATAAAACAATGAAATCCCGCATCTACATCATTACTATAAATCATTTCCAAATAACTGTCCTTTACAGGGTCTCATGGAGACAATTAACTCAATATTTGTGTCATCATTTCCCAAGGATATCACTTCCCACACAAAGGCAAATTCTCAGCAGCACGGACAATACTCCATCCAAAGCAGTACACAAGCCCACCTACACAACAAGACTGATTAAAAGGGAACAAACCTTGCTCTTCCTACGACTGTGG
>NW_020871070.1:390348-392848 GCF_003789085.1 Penaeus vannamei
CCTCCGAGTACTGCGATTCCTCTTCTTGAGTTTCCATTGTTCTTGTGATGTACCGCGTTGCCCTGTGTGGCATTTCCCGTTCACTGCTTCCTGCTGCTGGTCCTCCGGCTTTTCTCCTGTTGTGAGCACCTGGGCGATCAAGAGAGTCCTTAACTCGTCTATCTACAACCACAGGTGGCATCCACTTCAGCCTGTAACTAAGGCTTGACTGGTTTTGCTCCAGTCTCTCCATATCTTGACTAATCATGCCAAGAATCCGTTTGAAGCAGTCATCTAAGGTTTCCTCATTAGATTTGAAATAAATTACCTTACGATCTTCAATTGTCATTTTCCGCCTTCTCTTTAGTGGAATATCAGAATTATCTTGAGGACAAAAAACATTCACATTTCTCTTCCTGTCATTTTGGTAATTGAAACTGTGATCTTCATCATCACTATCAGATATTTCCATATTGTGATTGCCAGCACCATCTGCTGTCTTCTTGAGGTTATGCCTTGGTGACTGACTGTCTACGCAACAGTCAACCTCTGTGTTCTTCCCATGATCCACTTTATCACTGATATCATTTGCATGTCTTTCCTGAGATGGAGGCTTGCTCTTTTCAGTTTCTTGGATTTTCTGAGACTTGCAACCAACAGGAGTTGAAGACAACCTTTCAATCTGGTTGGAGCTGGTGCTTTGAGATACACTTGGTGATGGCAGCACAAAGTCATCATCATCACTGTCCTCCAACATCACAGCATCTATTTGACGAATGGGCTCAGCTTCAACAGAATTTGACACCTCTGCATCTTGTAACGTCTGGTTATTCTGTTTGGCACCTGATGATGCACTTCTACTGGACACTGATCTCTGTCCGATGACTGGTGAAAGCAACTGAATACCGTCCTCATCCTCAGAGACACGTCTCTGCTTTCTTGTGTTATCTTCACCACTAGAGAACAATGGCTGAGAGAAGCTGCTAACTCTTGACTCAGATTTATCACTCTCAGATGGCACTTCCTCCACACTGTATCTTCTTCTTATAGACCTCTGAGCTTCTAAAGGCTCTGAATTATTTTCCTCTACAATGAATGTTCTCCTTTCCACTGTCCTCACAACAGTCAGCTTCTGCTGCACTTGCCTCCTTCTCCCTGGGCTGCTCAGTGGAGCTTTAGAGTCCACTTTTGCATGAGATTCAGACTCTGTTACAACACATTCCTGGTGTTTCCTCCTATTTACAAACTGGTCAGAACTCTGTGAATCGCAAAACAAGTCTTCATCAGAATTCTGTGAGCTCCCCTTTGTTTTTTCCTTCACTGTTATATTGCTAGACTTGCCCTTGCTGGTTGTAGGCCTAACAGGGCATTGTTCTTGTCTGGGAGAAAGCGAGGGTACAAGGAGCTCTGGTGAACCTGGCCGGGGAGGTGACAGATCGGGAGTGACTGAACCACAATCTGAAGTATTACCTGAATTTCTAACGTCATGCTTGTCACTGCCTGATGGAATGGCCACCACGTCTGAGTCCCGTGAGTTATCTTCATTGTCTTGTATGCTGGATCCAATAGCACTCTGCTGATCCTCCTGTGGGGGAAAATGATTTACTTTTTTTTTACAAGGAATACATTTGAAAACTGGCAAGATTAAATTTTTCATTTATATAGGATGTGAAAAAAAAAAAAAAAAGAAAAACAAACCTCAGAATTATCCTTAAAAGACTTGTTTAGAGTTTCATTTAAGATCTGTTCTTCTTGCTGCCTCCACTGTTCACGCTCCTTTGCCTCTTGCTGGGCTGAGGCTCGAGATTCCTCCAACAACTGTAGCATGGTCCTCTTCTCTTCCAAGCCCATCCCTTCCTCGTACAAGCCTGCATCTGATAACAAAGCAAGAATAGATAAGTTAGAAGTGTAATGCAATACACAACCTCATGCACCCACCCCCCCATACAGACACCACATACAAATATTCATTTTTCTGCCCTCATCATGAAAATTTGGCAAAATCATGTTACAGATCTCTTTTATGTTGACATAAAATGCTTGCACACACACACATGCACATGCACACGCACACACACGCACACGCACACGCACACACACACACACACACACAAAAAAAAGTAGGCTAATCAAGTTCTTCAGAAAAGGCAACCAACAAGATGTACCAGGAAACATCATCAAAGTCATTCTCCTTCATCAAAATGAAAAAGTGCCATTTAGAAAATATAGATTCAATCTTTCCTTTACATTTCAATGATTACCTGATGTTTAAAATAACATGATCATATAAATCAAAGAACTAAGAACTGTGGACCTCATGAGAAACAAGAAATGTTTCCTTCATACGGTCATCCACTTATCTGAATCATGTCGCTCATGTAGTTACTTTAATCAAATTGGTCTATGCTCTATCTTACAGGGATCACGTGATGGAGATTTTGCTTTCATGGTGGAGGTAACTATTCTGTGAAACAACTTGTTCGCAATGACATCATAAAAATGCCACATAAATCAAACTTGC